>JAQPPZ010006866.1:0-10114 GCA_028583015.1 Wollemia nobilis
TGTTTTGAAGTATAAAGGAAAAAGTAAAAATAGGTCTTATCTTGTTCACCCCCCTCTCAGTATAAGCTTGTGTTCTTCAATTGGTATTAGAGCGGGTGCCTTCGAAAAGTTTAACAGCTTGAAAGAAAAGCTAGTAAAGAACACAATGGATTATTCAAGTGGTAATGCAGCACCTATTCTTGATGGGTTAGATTTTGGTCTTTGGAGTGCAAGGATGAAGGTTCATCTAATGGCACTTGGGAATGAGGTTTGGGAAGTGATTGAAGATGAGTACACTATTCCTAAACATGGTCCTAATACTAAAGAAGAAAGGCTCCTACATCATAGCAATTCAAAAGCAATGAATGCAATCTCGAAAGGCTTACATAAAGTAGATCTCACCAAAGTGATTCACCGCAAGACAACTAGTGAAATGTGGAATCAGTTGAAGGTGGTTCATACAGGTGATACAAATGTTAGAAAGGCCAAGTTGAGACAATTCAAAGGTATGTTTGAACAACTCAAGATGAATGATGATGAAAATATTAGTGACTACATGCTTTGTATGGATGAGGTTGTTAACTCTATGAAAGACTTAGGTCTTGAGCTTGCTGAAAATGATGTTTGTAATAAGATTTTAAGATCTCTTCCTAATAGATTTAATGAAAAGATTTATTCTATTGAGGAAGCTAAATATTTGGATAAGTTGAAAAAGGATGAGCTCCATAGTATACTTGCAGTATTTGATTTGAGAACTCAAGTGAAGGTTGATGTCAAGAAAGAGGCAACTTTCAAGGCTACCAAGAATTCCAAGGGTAAACGACTTCAAGATAGTGATGAGTCTTCTAGTGATGAAGAGGCATATTACAGCAAGAAAGGCAAGTTCTCTAGAAAGCACAAGAAGAGTTTCTACCTAGACAAAGCAAGTAAGTGTTCTAGTAGTGATAGTGAAAGTTCTTCAAGTGATAATGAAAATGAGATGTTGTTCATATCAGAAAAAGAGGAAGAACCGAAACATAGATTCATTATCATGAAATGTCTTAGATGTGGAAATTCTGGTCACCTTGAGGATGATTGCACAAATAATGATTTGGTTTCTAGTATGTATGAGGATGCTTCAGAAAACTATAAGGAAGATGCTTGTATGGTTTTTGAAAAAGGTAGCACCTCTAGTGATAAGAAATCTGAAAAAGGCTTTGATGATTCAAAAAGCAAACAAATAAAGGATCTTGAAAGTGAACTTATTAGTGCTCTTAGTGTTTTGGAAAAGGAAAGAAAGAAGAATGCTAGACTCAAGGATAAGTTAGATGAATGTTGTATGGAGAGAGATGATCTTATAGAAAGTCTTGACTTCTCTATAGCTAAGACACAAGAACTCAAGGATGAGTTAGAGTCTAAGGTTCTTGAGTATAGTGAGTTAGAACAGAAAATGGCTTCTTTGAAAGAGGAAACTAAATAGTACAAGGATAAGATTTACAGGTTTCAAGATAGCTCCAAAAAGGTTAAGTCACTCATCAAAGTTCAAAGAAAGACAACAGATAAAACAGGCCTTGGTTTTGTTAAGCCACACAAGGAACAAGTTGGAGAGTCTAGTAAGAGACTCCAAAAGGAAGAGAGTTCTGATGAGGAAAGTATTTCAAAAAATGAGTCCTTGAATGATAGATGCATAGAAACAAAAAAAGAATTCAGAATGAGAAGAAGAAGTTTTCAGAACCTAAGAGGTCAAATAAAAGAAAGTTTCAAGGTAGATGTTTTGCTTGTCACAAGTTTGGTCACATGGCTTCACATTGCATGGCTCAAGTGAAGGAGGTAAATGACAGTTTTAGAAGTGCTAGTTAGTTTCAAGGGTATTGCTACTCTTGTCAATAGTTTGGGCACAAGGCAGTTTATTGCAAGGCTAATAACAAGAACAGGGTTAGTCAGAATAGGTGGATTCAAAGAACAGGTATGCCTCAAAGAAATAACATTGTTACTTGTTATAAGTGCAACAATGAAGGTCACATAGCTAGACAGTGTAGAGCTAAACTTCCAAGGTACAGGAACAAAAATAGTGGTATGATCAGGTCCAAGGATCAAGGCATGGACAAGAACAGGGATGAGAACAAGAACAAGAACAGTGACAAGAACAGGAATATGGACAAAGAGTTCAAGAGAAGGCCTGGCAAGGAAGTTATAGACGCTGATGATGATCAGTGCCTAATGGGAGTTTTACTCCCACCAAAGAATTAATCACCTCATCAAGAGGTGGGGGAGGGACTAAGCTAAGAGGCTCATTCTTAGTCCCGAGCCCCAAAGGTGACCCTTTTCCATTGATGACAAAGGGGGAGATATTTGAGTAAGGGGGAGAGCCTCAAGACAGGGGGAGCTGTTTATGTTGAGTTTCTGTGTTGTTGAGAAGCATGGTTTGCCATCAATGACAAAGGGGGAGATTGTTGGCAATTTTGGGTTTGAGATCCTAGCTTCTTGTCTATGAGTTGTCATTGATGTCAAAAGGAAATGGCATTAATGTTAAGAGGATGTGTTGGCTTCAAAGGTGGAAGATTCCAAGAGAATCCGGAGAGATTCCATTGGCAAGGGTTTTTCATTAAAACCAAGTTAAATGGTTTTTATTAAAACCAATGGAGGTTCTCTTTATTATTTATTTAATTATTATTTAAAACCCTTCAAGGTTTTAATTAATTAATTATTTAATTAATTAAGGGAGAAATTATTTTTAATTTATTAAAAATACTTAAGGGTTTTTAAACCCTTTAGAAAGCAAATTTCGATTAAATTCGAAATTACTTTTCTTTGCAGTCGACGTGTTCTAAAGTCCACGTATGGACTATAAATATGAGAAGGTTCCTAAGGTTAAAGTCTCTTGGAAAATCGAAGGCAATTAATTGGTTTGGCTGCGATCGAATGTTCTGTTTACGCTGCGAAAGAGGAGAGCTCGTGGTTTGAAAAGCTTTCGAAAAGCTTGACCGTTCATGTGGAAGGAAGTCCGTCTTGGACTTCGTAAGCCTCTTGTGGGCTAGTGGCAGCGAAGGCTGCGTTTGGGCCTTGCGTAGGCGGAGGTCTACGTTTCGATCCCCGCGGAGGGAGTTGTGCATGGATTAGTCACGTTTTTATTAAAACGTGTTTTGTGCCGCGAATTTCGGATTCTTCAAGGGCAGCCATTATAAGGTGTGATTATTTTCTTGATATGATTTTTGGCATTGTTTAGCATTGTTTAAAAGACATAGGAGAAATAAGGGGATATTTCTTTGGTTGTATTTTTGAGATTAGTCTTTTGCTATGCTAAATTTAAAAATGGAGATATAAGGTGTAAGTTTTGGTTGTTGTGTTTTTGGCTTCTTTGGTGGTTGTTTTTAAAGAAGAGGAGCTAAAAGGTGTATTAAGGAAAGTTTTTATATATGCTCATTTATCTTGGTTCTAACCCTAACTTGGTTGGAAGTTTGAGGGTTGTGTGTGGTGACAGCTTTAAGGATCAATTTTCTTCTACTCCAAAAAGGTATGGGCACATTTTTCTTATGAGTATGATTGGTGTATGTTTTTCTGAAATAAGGTTGGAGTGAAAAGGTTTTCAACTAGGTTTCCTTTGGTTGGGTGTAAATCCTATTTTCTGGTTTGTTGAAGACTACTTATGCATTGTTATCCTTAAGGAGAGTTTTTGGTGAATGCATAATTTCTGGTTTGAGATAGTGGAAGCTTTGTGCACTAGGGTTTATATTTGTGAGTCTAGCTACTTGCATTGAGTTGGTGGAACCCTTGGTTGGCTGTTTTGAGTTTGATGGTTGAGTTGCTTCCATAGAGGTTGTTTGATCAAGTTATTGCTTTACTTGATTCATGATATTGGGCTTACTCCATTGAGTTGATTTGAGCAAGTTATTCTTTGCATTTGGTGATATTGTGTTGGTGGTTGTTTTGTTCAAATATCTTTGGAGGGAAAAGGATTTCTACTTGTTTCCTTTTCTTGTGATGATTGGTTGAATGCTTCAAGGTTGATGTTGAGTTGAATGGTGTTGGTTGACTAAACCTTGTTTGATGAGCATTGTTGTTGAAACCCTAATTGATGGTGAAAAGAACATGAGTATCATTGTTATGTGATTCTTTGCATAGTTGGCAATTGTTGGGGTTTCATGTTCTTGAAAGAAAACATTCTATCCTATCCATTTCAGATATTGAGTTGAGTTTTTAGATTTGAGATTGAGATTGAGCTGAGTTGATTTGAGTTGAGTTTTGAGATTGGGATTTGAGTATAGAACATATTGAGTCTCTAACAATTCTCTTTATGCTTCTATGAGTTTGACAAATCACATTGGGTCTCTAACAATTCACTTTGTGATTTCCTACTAAGAAAGTTTTTCTTGGTGAGCTTGCTGAGTTTTTGGACAGGTTCCAATGGGGACTTGTGAGCAGTTTTTGGACAGGTTCCGGTGGGGACTTGTGAGCAGTTTTTGGACAGGTTTCGGTGGGGACTTGTGAGCAGATTTGGACAGGTCCTAGCAGAGGACTTGTGAGCTGAGTTTGATAGTTCTATCAGAGAACTTGAGGACAGAGGTGCATTGGTTCTATGAGAAGAACCCGAGGACAGATTTGGCAAGTCTTTGAGAAGGCTTGTATGCAGAGGATTGATTTGTTCAAGAGTTGGACAGATCTGACAGACAGAGGAAGACTTGTACTAGACCGACTGACTATGTTTGGTACAGGTTGCTGAGCTGCTGTGGATGTGATCATAGAAGGCAGAGGTCTCTTAGGCTAAGCATTGAGGACAGGAGGTCTTCGGTGGAAAGGAGTTCCACGTGCTGGCAAGAGGTAGAGGCAGTTGATCTTCTGAGGGATCATTTCCAGAGCAGAGGGGAAGGTATCTCCTTTGAGAAGAGGCTCATAAATTTTGATTGGGGGAAGGTATCTCCTTTGGGCCGAGGCTCATAAACATTGTAATTGGGAAGGATTCCCAAAGAACTTTGAGATAACTTTTAGAGAAAAGTTTTGTGGACGTAGCCTAGCCATTCTGGGTGAACCACGTTAAAATTGGTGTCACTTTGTGGATGATATTATGCATTGCTTTGATATTGCTTTGGGTATATTGCTTTACTATTTTGAAGTATAAAGGAAAAAGTAAAAAGAGGTCTTATACTGTTCACCCCCCCTCTCAGTATAAGCTTGTGTTCTTCAATTGGTATCAGAGCGGGTGCCTTCGAAAAGTTTAACAGCTTGAAGGAAAAGCTAGTAAAGAACACAATGGATTATTCAAGTGGCAATGCAAGCACCTATTCTTGATGGGTCAGATTTTGGTCTTTGGAGTGCAAGGATGAAGGTTCATCTAATGGCACTTGGGAATGAGGTTTGGGAAGTGATTGAAGATGAGTACACTATTCCTGAACATGGTCCTAATACTAAAGAAGAAAGGCTCCTACATCACAGCAATTCAAAAGCAATGAATGCAATCCTGAAAGGCTTACGGAAAGCAGATCTCACCAAAGTGATTCACTGCAAGACAACTAGTGAAATGTGGAATCAGTTGAAGGTGGTTCATACAGGTGATACAAATGTCGAAAGGCCAAGTTGAGACACTTCAAAGGTATGTTTGAACAACTCAAGATGAATGATGATGAAAATATTAGTGACTACATGCTTCGTATGGATGAGGTTGTTAACTCCATGAAAGACTTAGGTCTTGAGCTTGCTGAAAATGATGTTTGTGATAAGATTTTAAGATCTCTTCCTAATAGATTTAGTGAAAATATTTCTGCTATTGAGGAAGCTAAAGATTTGGATAAGTTGAAAAAGGATGAGCTCCATAGTATACTTGCAGCATTTGAGTTGAGAACTCAAGTGAAGGTTGATGTCAAGAAAGAGGCAACTTTCAAGGCTACCAAGAATTCCAAGGGTAAACAACTTCAAGATAGTGATGAGTCTTCTAGTGATGAAGAGGCATATTACAGCAAGAAAGGCAAGTTCTCTAGAAAGCACAAGAAGAGTTTCTACCTAGACAAAGCAAGTAAGTGTTCTAGTAGTGATAGTGAAAGTTCTTCAAGTGATAATGAAAATGAGATGTTGTTCATATCAAAAAAAGAGGAAGAACCGAAACATAGATTCATTATCATGAAATGTCTTAGATGTGGAAATTTTGGTCACCTTGAGGATGATTGCACAAATAATGATTTGGTTTCTAGTATGTATGAGGATGCTTCAGAAAACTATAAGGAAGATGCATGTATGGTTTTTGAAAAGGGTAGCACCTCTAGTGATAAGAAATCTGAAAAAGGCTTTGATGATTCAAAAAGCAAACAAATAAAGGATCTTGAAAGTGAACTTATTAGTGCTCTTAGTGTTTTGGAAAAGGAAAGAAAGAAGAATGCTAGACTCAAGGATAAGTTAGATGAATGTTGTATGGAGAGAGATGATCTTATAGAAAGTCTTGACTTCTCTATAGCTAAGACACAAGAACTCAAGGATGAGTTAGAGTCTAAGGTTCTTGAGTATAGTGAGTTAGAACAGAAAATGGCTTCTTTGAAAGAGGAAACTAAAGAGTACAAGGATAAGCTTTATAGGTTTCAAGATAGCTCCAAAAAGGTTAAGTCACTCATCAAAGGTCAAAGAAAGACAACAGATAAAACAGGCCTTGGTTTTGTTAAGCCACACAAGGAACAAGTTGGAGAGTCTAGTAAGAGACTCCAAAAGGAAGAGAGTTCTGATGAGGAAAGTATTTCAGAAAAGGAGTCCTTGAATGATAGATGCACAGAAACAAAAAATAGAATTCAGAATGAGAAGAAGAAGTTTTCAGAACCTAAGAGGTCAAATAAAGGAAAGTTTCAAGGCAGATGTTTTGCTTGTCACAGGTTTGGTCACATGGCTTCACATTGCATGGCTCAAGTGAAGGAGGTAAATGACAGTTTTAGAAGTGCTAGTTACTTTCAAGGGTATTGCTACTCTTGTCAATAGTTTGGGCACAAGGCAGTTTATTGCAAGGCTAATAACAGGAACAGGGTTAGTCAGAACAGGTGGATTCAAAGAACAGGTATGCCTCAAAGAAATAACATTGTTACTTGTTATAAGTGCAACAATGAAGGTCACATAGCTAGACAGTGTAGAGCTAAACTTCCAAGGTACAGGAACAGAAATAGTGGTATGATCAGGTCCAAGGATCAAGGCATGGACAAGAACAGGGATGAGAACAAGAACAAGAACAGTGACAAGAACAAGAATATGGACAAAGAGTTCAAGAGAAGGCCCGACAAGGAAGTTATAGACGCTGATGATGATCAATGCCTAATGGGAGTTTTACTCCCACCCAAGAATTAATCACCTCATCAGGAGGTGGGGGAGGGACTAAGCTAAGAGGCTCATTCTTAGTCCCGAGCCCCAAAGGTGACCCTTTGCCATTGATGACAAAGGGGGAGAGATTTGAGTAAGGGGGAGAGCCTCAAGACAGGGGGAGCTGTTTATGTTGAGTTTCTGTGTTGTTGAGAAGCATGGTTTGCCATCAATGACAAAGGGGGAGATTGTTGGCAATTTTGGGTTTGAGATCCTAGCTTCTTGTCTATGAGTTGTCATTGATGTCAAAAGGAAATGGCATTAATGTTAAGAGGATGTGTTGGCTTCAAAGGTGGAAGATTCCAAGAGAATCCGGAGAGATTCCATTGGCAAGGGTTTTTCATTAAAACCAAGTTAAATGGTTTTTATTAAAACCAATGGAGGTTCTCTTTATTATTTATTTAATTATTATTTAAAACCCTTCAAGGTTTTAATTAATTAATTATTTAATTAATTAAGGGAGAAATTATTTTTAATTTATTAAAAATACTTAAGGGTTTTTAAACCCTTTAGAAAGCAAATTTTGATTAAATTCGAAATTACTTTTCTTTGCAGCCGACGTGTTCTAAAGTCCACGTATGGACTATAAATATGAGAAGGTTCCTAAGGTTAAAGTCTCTTGGAAAATCGAAGGCAATTAATTGGTTTGGCTACGATCGAATGTTCTGTTTACGCTGCGAAAGAGGAGAGCTCGTGGTTTGAAAAGCTTTCGGAAAGCTTGACCGTTCATGTGGAAGGAAGTCCGTCTTGGACTTCGTAAGCCTCTTGTGGGCTAGTGGTAGCGAAGGCTGCGTTTGGGCCTTGCGTAGGCGGAGGTCTACGTTTCGATCCCCGCGGAGGGAGCTGTGCATGGATTAGTCACGTTTTTATTAAAACATGTTTTGTGCCGCGAATTTCGGATTCTTCAAGGGCAGCCATTATAAGGTGTGATTATTTTCTTGATATGATTTTTGGCATTGTTTAGCATTGTTTAAAAGACATAGGAGAAATAAGGGGATATTTCTTTGGTTGTATTTTTGAGATTAGTCTTTTGCTATGCTAAATTTAAAAATGGAGATATAAGGTGTAAGTTTTGGTTGTTGTGTTTTTGGCTTCTTTGGTGGTTGTTTTTAAAGAAGAGGAGCTAAAAGGTGTATTAAGGAAAGTTTTTATATATGCTCATTTATCTTGGTTCTAACCCTAACTTGGTTGGAAGTTTGAGGGTTGTGTGTGGTGACAACTTTAAGGATCAATTTTCTTCTACTCCAAAAAGGTATGGGCACATTTTTCTTATGAGTATGATTGGTGTATGTTTTTCTGAAATAAGGTTGGAGTGAAAAGGTTTTCAACTAGGTTTCCTTTGGTTGGGTGTAAATCCTATTTTCTGGTTTGTTGAAGACTACTTATGCATTGTTATCCTTAAGGAGAGTTTTTGGTGAATGCATAATTTCTGGTTTGAGATAGTGGAAGCTTTGTGCACTAGGGTTTATATTTGTGAGTCTAGCTACTTGCATTGAGTTGGTGGAACCCTTGGTTGGCTGTTTTGAGTTTGATGGTTGAGTTGCTTCCATAGAGGTTGTTTGATCAAGTTATTGCTTTACTTGATTCATGATATTGGGCTTACTCCATTGAGTTGATTTGAGCAAGTTATTCTTTGCATTTGGTGATATTGTGTTGGTGGTTGTTTTGTTCAAATATCTTTGGAGGGAAAAGGATTTCTACTTGTTTCCTTTTCTTGTGATGATTGGTTGAATGCTTCAAGGTTGATGTTGAGTTGAATGGTGTTGGTTGACTAAACCTTGTTTGATGAGCATTGTTGTTGAAACCCTAATTGATGGTGAAAAGAACATGAGTATCATTGTTATGTGATTCTTTGCATAGTTGGCAATTGTTGGGGTTTCATGTTCTTGAAAGAAAACATTCTATCCTATCCATTTCAGATATTGAGTTGAGTTTTTAGATTTGAGATTGAGATTGAGCTGAGTTGATTTGAGTTGAGTTTTGAGATTGGGATTTGAGTATAGAACATATTGAGTCTCTAACAATTCTCTTTATGCTTCTATGAGTTTGACAAATCACATTGGGTCTCTAACAATTCACTTTGTGATTTCCTACTAAGAAAGTTTTTCTTGGTGAGCTTGCTGAGTTTTTGGACAGGTTCCGGTGGGGACTTGTGAGCAGTTTTTGGACAGGTTCCAGTGGGGACTTGTGAGCAGTTTTTGGACAGGTTTCGGTGGGGACTTGTGAGCAGATTTGGACAGGTCCTAGCAGAGGACTTGTGAGCTGAGTTTGATAGTTCTATCAGAGAACTTGAGGACAGAGGTGCATTGGTTCTATGAGAAGAACCCGAGGACAGATTTGGCAAGTCTTTGAGAAGGCTTGTATGTAGAGGATTGATTTGTTCAAGAGTTGGACAGATCTGACAGACAGAGGAAGACTTGTACTAGACCGACTGACTGTGTTTGGTACAGAGTTGCTGAGCTGCTATGGACGTGATCATAGAAGGCAGAGGTCTCTTAGGCTAAGCATTGAGGACAGGAGGTCTTCGATGGAAAGGAGTTCCACGTGCTGGCAAGAGGTAGAGGCAGTTGATCTTCTGAGGGATCATTTCCAGAGCAGAGGGGAAGGTATCTCCTTTGAGCAAGAGGCTCATAAATTCTGATTGGGGGAAGGTATCTCCTTTGGGCCGAGGCTCATAAACATTGTAATTGGGAAGGATTCCCAAAGAACTTTGAGATAACTTTTAGAGAAAAGTTTTGTGGACGTAGCCCAACCATTCCGGGTGAACCACGTTAAAATTGGTGTCACTTTGTGGATGATATTATGCATTGCTTTGATATTGCTTTGGGTATAT
>JAQPPZ010006867.1:0-11394 GCA_028583015.1 Wollemia nobilis
AATTCCTTTAATTAAATAAAGATATATAGTTTTTAATACAATACATGAGCTTCGCTCAGTAACACCAACACACAAATCCGCTTCTCAAATACATACTTTTTAAACAAAAGAAACAACAATATTACATGAGGGCTCTATCCTCTCTTTCAATACATAGAATCCTTACACTCATTGATCATATTTTAAACCACTTCTACCCCTGAGCTTGGTTTATCCAACATCACAGTTATTTATCATATGTAGTTTTAATCTGTTGCCTAGGGTCGAAATAGCAAGAATAGTACATGTTCACTACCTTGGTTACTAGTGTTCTTACTACAGTAACTTTTGTGTAATGTATCTTACCGTAATATTTTGGTGATGTACTTCCTTATCCCACTCAATTTCATACCGATTACTTACAAACAGTCAACAGTTAGCATAGGGAAAATCTTAGAGTTATCGCTAGGGATCAGATATTATTCTTAATTAATGAACATGTAACTTTTAACATGCCTAAATGCAAATTAATTTAACATAGAAAACATACATAAATCCACTAATTTATTTTCCAAAACTTGTCAAAGCATTTGCCACAAAATATATATATATATATATATATATATATATATATATATTATTACAAGCTACCTTCTCTCATCGGGTAAGACTTCCATGAAACCTACCTCCATCATCATGAGGTGTTTCCCAGTCCCTAGAGAAGTATAAGTTCCAAATTTGTTTCTCTCATTTTGTTTTAAATAAGAGTACAACTCACTCGCTGCACTCAACACCTCGTTTCTTCCAAACTACACCATTCTTTGTTCTTCATTTCTCGCTCTCCCTTGTTTCACCCGGTCGCTTTTTTTCTTCCAAATGCCTTCCCTTTCTTTTTTTTTCCTTCTCCAAAATAATTTGCAAAGAATATACAAATTGTTTACCTCTCCCTCCATGCGTAGCACTAGATTGTTGAGTCTCATCTCAACTTCGTGCGCACACCAAGTTATCATAACCATTAACCATTCACGATGATTTTACAACAAACATGGAGAGTGCATCTAGCCACATGGATGTTTTAATAAAACTTAGCTCTACCAAAATTTTAATCATTTCTTTAATATTCCAAACAATAACTATTTTCATAATAGTGTAAACTATTTTACACTCATTTTAAATAAAATAAGATTAATAATATTATAACCAATCTTCTTACACTTCTAAATAATGCAACAATGATATTTATAAAAGCTTCCATACATGGTAAACTTATTTACCATAATAAATTTATATATAACTAAAATATCATCTCTCATGCCATAATAAGCAATCACTCACACATGCATTTCCAAACTAGTGGCTCCCATCATCATTACTACTTAAAATAATATTTCTCATTTCTTTCCATACAAGCAATATTCGAGCCAAATAAACCCATGCAATGATGCAATATGCAATGCACCTAAATGATATGCAAGCACCAGTTTCCATGTGCTCACAAGCCGAATCATCACTTCTCTATCTCACCTTTTTTTCCCCTTACTTGCTTCCATTCATTGCCACTATGCAACTATCCTGCACTCACATAAGCCATCAACAGTACCAGGAATCATAGAAAAAAGGTTAGTGTATGCATATTTCACTATTTTTCATAAACCATGCAAGGAGGATAATTACATCCTCCCCCAGTAGGGATAAACACAATCCTTGTATTATTTTTATTAACCATATTAAGAAAAAGAAATACTTTACATTTTTACTTTACTTACTTTTTTCAGAATATTAAAATAAATTCATTGCTTACATCTAATTCTAAATTTCATAAACAAAGAATTTTTCCACACATTTTTAATATAATTACATCATATATTACATCACAATATAATCTATTTATCCAATATTAATATCTATTCCAAAACATGTCACTTTGCAATACCACACACTTGCAAACTACTCTACTCAGTAAAATGGCAACCACATTTAAATCTACTTAGTATCCAGTTCCATTTACATTTGTTTATATTCAAGTATTCCAAAAGTATATAAATTTGTATGATAAATTATATTTCTACTCAAATAGATAAGGAAACTGCTACCGCATTTCTACCACATCTTCCCACTTAGCATTTCAGTCTGAGTAGTTGTCCCATTAGACCCGACATTGCTCTATGCTTTGTTTTCTTAGATTCTTGGTTTGAAAACCAAGAAGACGAAAATGCCGCACCTCAATCCTTGATGGATCAGTCATATTCAATTTGTAAACATCCAATACATGAGTAGGATCAAAAATATATTTTATATAGAGGGATACATGAAAGACAATATGGATTTTGGCTAATCTTGGAAGTACAACTAATCTATATGCTATAGGGCTTATCTTCGTAATAATATCAAATGGATACACATATATGGAATCAATATTAGATGATTTTATAGAAATATTAGTTAGCTTCACCCTCAAGAATATATCTCCCAGGAAATATTCCCTCGATGCTCTTATGAGATCCACGTAGCTCTTCTGGTGATCTACAACCTCTTTTAGCTTCTAATGAATCTTCTTTAGTTGTTCTTCCATTTCTCTTATAATTTTTGGGCTGATCACTACCCGATATTCTAGATTATTCCAAGTTAAGAATATTTTGCACTATCACCCATATAGAGCTTCAAAAGGCGTCATGCCTAGTCATGCATGGTAACTATTGATATACACAAATTCTACTAGGTACAAGTAGTATTTCCACTTTGTGTGATGTTCCATGTAATACATTCTCACATATCCTCAAGCACATGATTCACCCTCTTAGTCTATCCATCTATCTTAGGGTGATAAGTAGTAGTAATATTTAGTTTTTTTCCTAATGCCTAATGCATTACTTACCAAAATTAAGAAGTAAAATGAGAGTCTCTATCAGAGATTAGAACTTTTGGGAACCCGTGTAGCCTCATCACTTCCCTGGCAAACTAACTTGCTACCATGGATGCATCATCATGCACATTACTTGGTATAAAATGTACGACTTTGATTAGCTTATCCAAAATCACTAATATTGCATCATGCCTAAATCTTACTTTAGGTAGTCCCTTTATAAAGCTCATTGATACCTCTTGCCACTTTTGTGTAGGTATCTCACGTTGATATAATTTCCCAACTGGATGTAGGTGTTTCACCTTCACTTTTTGGCATTCTAAATATTTAGCCACATAACTTATGCTATCTTTTTTCATACCTGGCCAAAAATAAGCTTTCTTTAAATTATCGTATATTTTTGCCCCTCCTAGGTGCGTAAAATAGGGAGTATTGTGAGCCTCTATAAGGATTGTTTCCCTTAAGCCTCCTTAATTAAGTACTACCAACCTATCTTTGAATAATAACATATCATTCCTAATCACATATTTTGCATCCTTGTCTAATTTCTATCTAACCTATCTAATGTAGGATTGGCAAAATTCATATTTTCCTTGCCACTCTTTTATTTGATCTAACAAATCATATTGGCATTTTGTCATAGTGGTATTATACCCTCTCCCACTTAAAGCATCAATGACCTTATTATCCTTACCCTTAATGTACTCAATACAAAAATTATACTCCATAAGAAACTCTATCCAACATTGTTTCCTGGGATTTAATAAAGGTTGGGTGAATATATACATTAGACTCTGATGGTTTATCTTTAATTTAAATGGTTTTCCTCGAAAATAATATCACCAAACATTCAGTACATGCACTACCACTTCTGTAGACAATAAAATCACAATAATATGATTGGACTGCAATGATGCCACTCTTATCAACACCATATGGCTCCATTGGGCAACCCTCAAGGGTTAAATAGTGGTCCTAACCACTTTTGGGAAGGTTTACTCAAATTTTGTAAAGTTTTGGGTCATGTAGCCATGGTCGTCCCACCCCATAAGGCCATAGTTCATGGCCATCCCATCCATGTATGACCACCAAAAACCATATCTGGGTGGGATGACCATGGCCTAGGCCTTTCAAAAAGTCAAGGGTGGGACAAATGGTAATAAAATTTTGTCATTTATCCTACCCAATTATCTATGACACATTAAGGGCCTGTCGAAGCCATCACAACCTAGAAATTGGAGGTCCAAATTGGAGGTCTCTTCTACCCAATGCATGGCAAGAGTTTTGACAAGTGGTGACACCTACCTTGCATGCCTCAACTTGACACTTTGACCTTGTGGTCCTCTTGGGCTATAAATTGGAGTCTGAGGAGCAGGGACAGAGTCGGCGGTGGGCAGGTGTCATAGGGCACTATGTCGATGCCTTTGCTTGGCTTGCTCTAGGGGAGGTGTTCTGGCATCCCTACCGAGACTGTCCAGCCTGGTCGAAGGTTGGAGAGTGGCTCCGACGAGTGCACAGGGAGCGTTGGCTAATTGGGCGGCATGGGACCGAGTAGGAGTTCTTCCCGTACAGCCGGGTGGCACGACATCTTGGGGTGCGCCAGGGGTTGCCTGGTGAGCCCATGGTCTATCGATGCTAGGGGGACGAGAGGACTCTGGACCGACCGGTCATCGCGCCACTAGGAGAGGATTCGGATGTGGTGATCGACGTCCCAGATGTGGATGACGTCGGGACTACTACAGAGTACGAGCAGTGGTGGATACTACGATGATGGCGAGGGGAGGGGCCAATGGGAGGTGCGGAGGCAGCAACAAGTGGCAGGGAGGGTATCGAGGCACCAGGAGATGATTGGGGAGCTCCGCTCGAGGAGGCGGACATGGTGGAGGTAGATGATGCGGATGTGGATCTTGGGGTTCCAGATCAGTCGGAGATGCAAGACGTCACGGAGTAGTGGGAGCCAGAGCAGGATGCTATTCCAGAGATGCCCATGCCTCAAGGAGATTCAGAGGACATGGAGTCAGGGTTACGCGCTGAGAATGCGTGATTGGAGAGGTTGTTGTGGAGGCGAGATGAGGAGCTGGGGGAGGCTCTGCAAGAGAGGGATATCTTATGGGCTCAGTTAGCAGAGCGGGAGAATGCATGGGCTACGCACCACCGATAGGAGGGGGATACCCTATGGGTGCAGCTGGCATAGCACGATGATGTAGTCATGATGTACCATCAATGGGAGGTAGAGTGGTGTCGACATTGGATGGATTTGGAGGGAGAGATCATCCACCTCAGGGGCGGGTACCTAAGCCCTTGGGTGGTGGGTCGTCACGTTGGATGAGGGGCAGTGATACTGAGTAGTCAGCATCGTCTCGTCACAGGCAACTGGATGAGGGAGGGGGTAGTAGGCATGATGCGGGGGCTAGCAACAACCACCCTTAGGGGTCCCATAGGACCCACACCATGGGGGGTAGTTCCCGTCGCACCGATCCTACATGATCATGGTGGCCGACGCCTTAGGCTTGGGGGTTTTGAGATTTTGGATTTGGTTACGGGGTCAGAGGACCAGTTCTTTGTAGCCTACGGGCATTTTTGATGATATATATATACATACTTTATTTTATTTATGCACATGTCATGATTTGATGTTATGTATGATGATTGATGAATATGGATGTATGTATGTTAATTTATATTGATGGATGTATATGTTTTGATGGAATGCAAATGTTTTTAATTTAGATGATATGCAGATGGAATGAATGAATAGAATTTGTGATTTTTTTTGGTGGTCGCACCATAGACTATTTAGAGTTTATGGTTTTTTTGTGCGGGGTGATTGCTGTGTGACCTGACTTTCTTCATGTATGTGGGCCATGTTTTTTTTTTTTTTTTGATGGCAAGGTGAGAATAAAATATAGCAAGTTGGTTTCAAATGTAGTTAAGGTTTTCTGAGACTCAGATGTTTTAACTAACTAGCCATGATTGTACTTTCATCTCACGAGACTTTTGAACAAGGTATGAATCGGACTTGTTTTGGACCAAGTTATTTCACATCCCTGTGTGTGCAATTGAGTTCATTTATGTGGTGTTTGTCAGGATACCGCCAGTGCTAGATAGGCTATCAACAAAACCTATACTGAGGATCACCTAATTATTCCCACTAACTCCTTTGTTGTATTTAGTCAGATTAATCTATGGCGCTATCTAGGATACCATAAGCTAGCTCATCCACATGCAAACATTGATCTGCACATAAGCTACTATGACAGATATATCATCATGTGGGAGGTTTACCACCAGTGATCGATAGGCTATCAACCAAACCAATACTGAGGTTTGCCTCATGACCTGTCGGAATGCTGAGAGTTCCAGGGATTCAAGTTCGACTCCCTTATTTTCTTCAATTGTATTGGGATACTTGCTCTTTTGTAGTGATAAAAATCATTGTTTATTTTTGTATTATATTTTCTTTTGAGCAAGGGATTAGGATATGGAGTGATGAGAATCACTATTTTATGTGCTTTTTTTGATGGATGCACTTTGGTTGTGATGTCAAAATTTGGATTTTTGACATTTGCAAATTGTTGATGTTTTGCAACTTTTGAGAACTTGGGATTCTTGGGGAATTGGGTAGGGAGTATGTTTGTCCTTTTGCCAACTCTCAACATTCTTGGGGTCATTCGCACAGGGGGATGAGCAAGATAACCATTTCGCTTATGGTGACCTGGATTGCTTTGCAGGTTTCATCTTTCGTTCACACAACTTGGGAATGTTTTATGTGTTTTAATTTGTGCTAGGATGCTACGTAACAAGGTGTAAGCCAAGTAAAACTCTACCTTCATAAAATCTATCTAACTTGGTACAGTACGTGGCTAGAAAGCTACTGACGACTGAATGATAGAAACCCTTGATACATTAGAAGACCACTGACTATAGTATGGCGAATAGATGTGATTGGCGTTAATTTTTGATGGATTGTTTATAGAGCGGAGAAATGTGGAAAATGAGGGTTTTGCCAAGTAATCACAATCTATGGTGCCTTGACCTTTATGACCACAAAGATGTAATGTATGGGTGTGATGCGTAATGCAGCTATATATTTTTGTGTTTTTGATGGATTGATTTGTGTGAATATGAATATGATATGAAAAAAAAAAAAAGAGCTCTTTATTTTTGTGATGATTTTGAGCATGCATGGAAATGAGATGCAAATTTTGTTATTTTTGATGATTTTATTGTTTTTGAATTTTCTTGTTTTTGACCAAGCGATTGCGGGAATCCTTGGAGCATTTTGGGGTTGACCAAGTGATTGGTGGAATCCTTGGAGCATTTTGGGGATTGACCAAGCGATTACGAAAATCCTTGGAGCATTTTGGGGATTGACCAAGTGATTACGAAAATCCTTGGAGCATTTTGGGGATTGACCAAGCGATTACGGGAATACTTGGAGCATTTTAAGGATTGACCAAGTGATTACGAAAATCCTTGGAGCATGTTGGGTTGACTAAGCGATTATGGGAATCCTTGGAGAATTTTGTTTGGGCTATGGCTCTTCTAAACATGGAATGGCCACAAATGACGGATGTTCAAGGGTTCTAGTTCCTTGATTCCATCAAGAGAGGCTAGCCGATATGTTCTAGGTCCTATTTTGCTATCAATTACATAGGGACCTAACCAGTTTGCCACAAATTTGTCCCTTAAATGGGATGGCAGACTAGAGTTCTGTTGGTTTTCTTTCAAGACCAAGTCACCGACCTAAAAGTCCCTCAAGTGAACTTTCATGTTGTATGCTTTCTTAAGTCGCTCTTGATAGATACGTAAATGCTCGAGGGCATTAACGCGTCGTTCGTCAAGCAACGTAAGCTGGTCTAACCAGGCTTGTCACGCAGTATCATCATTGATGAACTCTTGCATTGATATGCGCAGGGAAGGAATTTCCAACTCGAGAGGCATGACAACCTCGAAGCCATACACGAGCGAAAATGGAGTTGCCCTAGTGGGTGTCCGAATGCTAGTGTGATAGGCCCACAAGGCAAGTGGGATCTGAATGTGCCAATCCTTATGATTATCTATGACTATCTTTTTGAGGATGGCGACTAGCATTTTGTTTGACGCCTCTGCTTGCCCATTTGCCTGCGGATAATAGGGTGTCGAAAAATTGTGCTGAATTTTGTACTTTGTGGTCAAAGCACGTACATATTTGTTTTTGAATGACGTCCCATTATCCAAAATTATCTTGGATGGAATACCAAAATGACATATGATGTTATGCAAAATGAACTCCACAATGCGGGGTCCAGTCGTAGAGGTTAGCGGAACCGCTTCCACCCACTTGGTGAAGTACTCTATGGCCGTGATGATAAACGTGTGATGACCTGACAACGCAGGGGAGATCTTTTTGATTAGATCTAGGCCCCACTACAAAAAAGGCCAAGCCGATTAGATCGGATGCAAGGCCTGGGAAGGTACGTGTGTCAAATTAGCATGGTGTTGACATTTCATACACTTCCTGACATATGCGCAACAATCTCGCTCTAAATATGGCCAACAATAGCCCATGCAAAGAATGCACTTTGTGATGGCCATACCGCTGAAGTGACCACCACATGTACCATCGTGCGCTTGGGCGATCACCCAAGTGGACTCTTGTTGGTCCAAGCACCGAAGGAGGATCCCTTCATAGCTATGACGGTACAAAATGTCTCCTAACAAGACATGCTTTGCCACTTTCTGCTTGAATGCATGTTTTACGGCATGCATCAATCCAAGTGGGAGGTTACCTAACTTGAGGTAATCCCTTATGGGTGTATACCAATCCTGCTGATCAGAAGCCTCGACGGTATGAACAACCAATCCCTCTTGATGTTCATCCCTAGCAAACATTGAGTGGGAGAGAACTTGCAAGAATAGCATTGTGTTGTTATTAATAGGAGTAGGGGAGAACAAGGACCCCTAGTTGGCATGATTCAGATGATCACGGATTCGAGAGAACCTATCCATGGATGGCTCAATCTGGATCAAGTGGATTCCTGGCGTTAAATCAGAGCTTGCTCGCTCCATCGCTGATTGCGATAGTGTTTTGACTTGAATGGTTGTCATTTCACCAGAAATGTCTTGCGAGATTAGTGACCCCAAAGAGGCCATAGTGTTCGCAAAATGATTTGATGATCGAGGGAGTGCCTCGATGTCGTACCATTCAAGATTTGCTAGGAATTTGTCCACAAGGGCTTTGTAGGCCTGTAGAACTAGGCATTTGCATTGGAATACCCCTTTGACTTGGTTGACAATTAATAGTGAATCATCGAAGATATTCAATCATTTAATGTTCATGGTGATTGTTGTCTAAAGACCTATGAGCAAGGCTTCATACTCTGCATTGTTGTTGGTGCATGGGAAATTTAATTTAAATGATAGGGGCATAGGAGCGCCATGCGGTGTGAAGAATACTATTCTCGTGCCACCACATTGCTCACATTTAGAACCATCAAAAAATAGGGTTATGTCGACCTGTGACTCAGGCTCATCAGAATCTGGTGATTCTGAGACATGGAAGACCCCATCATTGGGTAGTTCTATAGTCAGAGGTTGGTCGTCTTCGAGAGGAGCCTCTACTAGTTGATCGGCTATGACCTGACCTTTTATGGATTTCTGTCCAATAAACTCTATGTCAAATTCCATCAACAACATGATCCATTTTGCCGTGCGACTACTATGATAAGTACGACTCATCATGTATCGCAATGGATTCTCCTTAGACACAACATACGTCTTATTGCTCAGCATGTAATGGCACAACTTTTTGGTAGCAAACACCACTACCAAGCAGAGTTTCTCAACGTATGCATAGTTAAGTTCATAGCTGACCAGGGTGCGGCTAAGATAGTAAGTAGCCTATTCTCTGTGAAGTTCGTTCTTCTAGGTTAAAATGGCTCCCAATGCCACCTTAGTAGCTGAGATGTATAAGTAGAATGACACTCCTGGTCTAGGTGGTGCCAATACTGGCGACGAAGCCAAGTATTGTTTAATGTCATCGAAGGCTGACTGGAACTCGTCATCCTAGTGAAATGCTACCCCCTTGTGCAATAACTTGTTCATTAGTCGGCACTTGTTAGATAGCTGTGCTATGAAGCGCTTGATCGATGCGACCTTTCCCTACAGGCTTCTGAGCTGCTTGATGGTAGTTGGGGGAAGCATTTCAAGGATTGCCTTGACTTTGTTTGGGTCCACCTCGATGCCCCATTTTGAGACTATGAAACCCAAGAGCTTTCCAGATGTGACACCAAAAATGCACTTCTTGGAATTTAGTCTGACTCTATGCTCCATGAGGCGATCGAGGATCTTGCTTAAGTCATCGAGATGATCCGGGCACAAAAGAGATTTGGCCAACAAATCATCCATGTAATCTTCCAAAGTCTTTTGCATGTAATCATGGAAGATGTATGTCATGGCACGTTGGTAGGTGGCGCCAGCATTTTTAAGGCCAAAAGGCATGACCTTATAACAAAATGTCCCCCAAGGTGTTGTGAATGCCATTTTTAGCTGGTCTTCGGGGCTGATACAAATATGATTGTATCCCGAGAAACCATCCATGAGGGAAAGCATTTCGTGACCCACTGTAGCATCTACCAAGGCATCGATGCTCGACAAGGGGAAATCATCCTTAGGACTCGCTTTATTTAGATCTCAAAAATTAGTGCATATGCAAATCCTCCCATCAGGCTTCTTGATGGCACCATGTTGGACATCCATGGTGGATAATCCACGTAGATGACAAACTATGCATCCAACAACTTTTGCAATTCATCTTTGACCATTAAGGCCACTATTGGGTGCATCTTGCATAGTTTCTGCTTAACTGGCTTGACTGTCGGATCAAGCGTTAGATTATGCATGACTAGTTGTGGGTCTAGTCCCGATATGTCTTTGTATGACCATGCAAAAACCTCCTTCTTCTCTTTGAGAAGGGCAATGTAGTCGGCTTGCTCTTTGGGGGATAAACTTACCCCCAGCTTGATGATCTATGGATTCATTGGATCTGAGTCGATGTCTACGTCAATCATCTCCTCGATCGACATGTGGGATCTGTCTTCCAACTGATGTGGAGTTGGGATCAAGTGGATATCATTTGCTAAGTTTAGATCATCGTTAGGAACCTTGGGTCCCTCTTCATCATGGTAGATATCCTGAGTTGGCCTAGGGGTAAAATGGAGCATTTCATCGAAAGGCTAGTACTCGGATGGGGATGGAGGGGAATTGACGCGATCCCAGTCTATGGCATCTATGTCTAGAGATAATGACTATGTTGGATCGACCGGATTGTGGATGGGGGCGGTTAAGTCAATGGAGATCATGTTGATGAAATGGTTTTGGTCTCCATTACCACGGGTGTGGTTGCTCGGACATCTTGGATGCTCTCTATGCTCAGGATCTGGCTCTAGAGGGATGGGCACGAATGGATCGGCCCTATGTGCGGATAGGAATACAGGGTTTGCCCTCGGGTGATGCTTTGCCCTTCCACGTCGCTTTTATTAGTCTATGGAAATTTAGTCATTTATAGCGCT
>JAQPPZ010006868.1:0-11794 GCA_028583015.1 Wollemia nobilis
AAAAGAAGAATGATGCCAATGGCGAGCCAAGATAGTCGATTTAGACGACTCACGTCTCGCACACGTTGTGGGTGGATAGATAGGTCGTTAGAGGATCACATAAGGGCGCTTATGAGAGCCCAAGTCAATGGAGGATTACCTCCCTCATGGGAAGACATGACTGCCACATGGCACCTATGACCAACACATGGCATTTGTGCTTCCCCCTCTAGAGAAACCCATGGGTCATAAAGGTGGGACTTTTCTCACCCAAAGAGAGGCTTATTGAGGTGATTTCTACAAGCAGCAGTGCTATCCGATTGAATTACCCCTTTCATCCTTTTGATTTCACCTTCTCACATCCACTAATCTAACTTTTTCTCAAGGGAGGTTATTAGGGTGGCTTTTGGAAGTGTGGTGATCCAACCCAAATTCAACATTTGACCACCTACACCACCAATTCATTGACATCCCAATCCTAAGAGGTTTTGGGCCCCATCCCTAGTGGATTGGTGGCGGAATCAATGCCAACAGTGGGAGGCCCCACTTTGGAGCACCCGCACTTTCTAAGTTTTATTCTGAAAGAATTTTAGATTACTTATCCATTTACATTTTTTGTTATGCATTTACTGAATTCATAGCTTCAATTTCATGACATTTTGATCAGGTTTTTTCTTTTTGTCGCTTTGTTATTATACTAACTCGCAAAGCGGGAGATATGCAATTTATCGGGATAGAGGCCAGAATTGGAGAATCCCACCATCCGGGTCATCCCAAAATGGCCCCCACTACATACCTCTATTGAGGTGTTTTTTTGAGGTCGGGATTCGGACATTGGAGGCAAGATCCAGTTCGGCTTTTCCACACAAGAATTCCGTCCCACCCGGGGATGAGTACAGTCGTAATTGCCCCTACCGAGACGGATTCGAGTTGAAATGCGTTTGTCAATCGTTTTTACAGGGAACTGTTCGTAATATTTTTGTCTTTTGTCTGGTTTGTGGCTGTTTGGACTCACTTTACCTTAATTTTTGAATCAAATGTTTAATGCATCTTTTGGCGATTTTAGAGAACAAACATCTCCTTTTTATTTGCAGCAGTGCTATTGACATCTTCGTTGTTTTCTTGTTCGTAGGAGGAGCAGCGAGAGGTCAAGGACTCATCAACATCCAGTGGCGCATCGTCTTGGTGCCCATCTCAAGTGGGAACACGAAAAAGAAGAACCTTAAGTCTTGATTGTATCGTAATTCTTTTAATGTCCTAGCCCCCTAAGAGTGAGGGAGGCATCTTTGAAATGAGATCAAGAGAGTTTAATGAAAGGGTTGTGTTTTCTCCATTTGCTTGTATTCATTTCAATGTCTCTTTCATTTCATGCTATTCTACATTTTTAGGACTTGTATTTGATTTAAATGCACATACGTTGAGTGATGTTTCCTTATGGAATCTCGTGTTTTCGGTGGCGATCACGGTGGGACTTCCATTCCACCGTTTTTTAAGATCACAAAAGGCCGACTAAATTTTTATTTTTGTGTGACGGTACATTTTTTTGTTGCGGAGCCTATTATTCATCTGCGAGCGTGATGATCTTACTATAATTCATCCTATTCACCCGAGGATTTGGTCTAAATTCATCTCTGGGAGGGAAGAATTCTATTCTACATCAAGTCTCATAGATGGATGAATGACTTCCAGATTTTTAGAGCAAAAATTTAGAAGCACCAGTCGGGCGAGAGAAGAGTAGTGATTTTTATAATCGGCACAAATTTTTTTCTGTTTGTTCTGTTCCTTTGATTGTTTTTATTTTATCTTGCATAGTTAGGAGAAAGTCATTTATGCTTTGTTTCATTTCGCTAATCAAAATGAATCCCACTTCTTCCTATATATCTTTAAACCAAGGAACTGGTCGTAAGACCCTGAGCCCCTTGAGCAAGACCAACGGATGAGTTCATCACCACCTTGGCTTAGCTTTGCATCCATTTCCTTGATTGTCACTTTATAAAGAAGTAAATGCCGAAATGTTGATCAAAGTGTCGTGGTGATTCCCATGCACCAGAGGATAAGTCTTCTATGGTAGGTGTCATTAAAAGGACAATCCCCCCCTTTCGTAACACCCACGTACCACGTACCTCTGCTCTCCACCTTCCTATACTCTCCCTCTCGTCAAGGGTGGGTATATGAGAGAGGTTGAGATAGGTTGAGTATATTGAAGGGCGACCATTTTGGGAGTTATATGAGCCTTCATTATGCATTTAAACATTCTCGCAAAACATTTCAAAAACAAAACAAAAACATCAAAATGCACTAAACCAATTTAGGACACACCATTTAATCCTTAAAAGAGATAATCAAGTTTTTGCTTGTGTGTGATAGTGTTCATTTTTATTGAGTAGACAAAAAAAAATCATCATAAACAAAGATAAAAATCTATGCATTTTTTCATTCTACCTCTTCAAAAAGCTCCAAGTGATTCACCCGCAATGGCTTGTCATCCCCAAAAAGGCCCCAAAGGTGTCAATGAACCCTTTGTCAACCCTAAAGCACCCAAATGTGCCCATAAGTGATGCAAGAGCATCCAAAAAAATAATGAAATCTTGTATTTTTCCTAAATTTTAGTGCATCTTCGAGGCCATAACTTCTCTACCGCCAGCTCCGATTGACACGAAATTTTACGAGGGGAGTTGATAGGATAATTTTAAACAAATATGATTCCATAGAAACTCTATTTTCCCAGAAGGTCCAGTTTTGGGGCCAAATTCCATCATCTAGTGCCCCGAAAGTAGGTTCTAAATTAAGGTGCCCATTTTTTGCACTTTTATTCATTGATGTCAATATATCCTAGATGTATTTAGATTTAGGACTTGAAACTTAATTTTTATCTTATCTACTATAAGAGGGATGTGCACACCGATTTTGGGCCCCATATGACTCATTTCTTTTTAGGGTTTTTAGAGAAAATATAGGCTCACCATAGCCAAGCCCAATCACGGGTGGAGGCTATGGGGGAATCTCCAAGAGGCACGAGTATATCCGTTACAATCCCAGACTTGGTCAACCACATTATCGATACGGCTAAAAATAATCCTTGTCAAAATCCTCTCGGTGAAGTATGCCCATTCAAAACAGCTCCTTTCGGGAAGACGCTTTACATGTAGACCTTGATGTAAACGGAGAATCACATTCTAAGGTTAGACATGAGTGGCCATAGTGTGATGAAGTGCTAGAGAGGCACACTGTCCATTTGGAGGGACAATGCAATCACAACACGCTGCGATTGTCACAACATGCGTATCACAACACGGCACATCAACAAGTTGCTGATAAATGTTCCTACGCTTGTGCAATAAATGCAGCCCCAAAGGCTAATTACCGGGCGGTGCCTCCTCCTTATGAAAAATATAATAGAAAACAGGTGCGACCGCATCGGCGGCATCGCCTAGGCAAAATTCACCCCTTAGTCGAAGGACTCCTATTTGGCTCGCTTTGTCGACGAAAATTAGTCACTCGCGAAATTCAAAATATAGACCCTAATACTCCTAAGGCTAGGGGATACATAGAGAAGTGTACCTGTAGATTCCATAGGCGCACAGGACACGATTTGAATGGATGCTAGAAATTGAAAGAATTAATCCAAGATTTGATCGTTAATAGAACATTGGTCGTGGACAACCCCATAGCGCAAATAACAACAAATAGGGGTCTTCAAGGACCCTTTACTTGCCCACGAAGATAGGAAAAACCTCTCCCGATTAATGTGGTGGCGACTGAATCTTCCCATGCAGAATTTGTGGGAATGATTAGCGGAAATATAGTGACAAGGAACAAAAAGTACCCAGGCTTGCCCCGAGGTGGCTATGAGGAAGTTTTGACAACATCGCACCCCTCCAAAAATGCCCAATCGTTGCCTTCGCTAGACCAAAATCATGATACGGACCAACCTCACGCATGAATTGACGGACCACATCGGCTAGGTTTTCCATTTACGAGCTTATTCAAGTAAATCAGCACCCCATAGGGAAGCTCTTATGGACATTTTAAAGCCATTGAATTAAGACCTCACTGGAGCAAATTCTTTCAACAACTTCGTGGGACATGTGAAACGATGTAAGGAGGTCGATCATCACCTTTGAGAAGATGAATCAAAACAATATCGAATGACATGGTAGATCCACCCGCACGTTATCGTACGGGTCAACGGATCCCGTACAAGAGAGTGTTGGTAGATGCTGAGCTCGTCCGTTAACATCATTACCATTGCAGCCTTAAAACATTTGAAGGCGCGCTGGCCTCTCACATCACGGCCTCCACGTACACTACGAGCTTTCAACCCGATGCAATATGCTCGACGGCAGAACACGGTTGTTACCTTGTCCCGGGTAGGACAAAAGACAATACCTACATTATGCCATGTGTTGGAAGGCGAGATGGCTTATAATATACTTGCTAGGGGGCGGCTTGGATCGGGGACATGAAGTGTGTCCCTTGGATCGCTCACCCCGGTGCTTAAAGTATGCTTTTGAAGGAGAAATACATGTAGTCCCAATGGACTTAGAGCCCTTCAAGTATTGCAATGCGGTACAATTCATGCCTCAATCGACCCTCCCTTCAACGCATTTGGATTTTCCAATTAAATCCATCTAAACAGGGGGTCCAATACCAGGCACCACTGGTGACCAAAACAACAAAATCCGACCGGGTGAGTCTTCATCATCTCCTCCTTCATTATCAATGCCACTTTCCATGGCAAAACGAGGAAGGACAAGGGAAAATAGATCATGGAAGAGGCTAAGCCCCTAGAGGAGGGGTTGCCCACAATTTCAACGGTATCCAACGGAAGAAACACCTCACACGGCAGGGACGAGAGACTCTAAAATGTCAAACATGGAATGGACTCGGAAGGACTCCGTTTCCTCCACCCAATCATCAACAATCACGTTCGAAATGGCCATTACGGGCCCCGGGGGAGTATTTAGTGCAAAATGTTGTGGCAAACCCCGCATTGGAGTCGGTACAAGGACATGGGGGAGACCTCGCCTTCCCATAGGGACAATTGTTCCTCTAGGCTACCCACCAAACCGGACAAATTTTTTGTATGGGGGCCTTGATCATGGTCTTGAACCATGCAAACAAAAGGAAGCGAGACGAAGAGCCTTTTGTTGAAAACATCAACTTATCGTCAAACCCAAACTTTGCCCTAAAATATCTCGACCAATGCAATTGGCATGGATACGGAGCTAGGCGGATATGAGCAAGGGATGTGTGTCCTTTGCCAACCAAGATACCGAGATGCCATATGATAAGTCGGGGAGTAGGGTTCAACCACCCCCTACCCTTAGACATCTTAGTCCGAAAATATGCAAGGCCTAGAAATAGGCAACAAGGGGGATTGGCACCGGATCCTTATGCCAACCCGAATCTAGAATATACATTGGGAGATTACCTCCCATGGTCAACAAACACCCTTGGCAACGGTAGTAATCCCTCTCCTTTGCTAGAGAGGAGGTGAGAGTTCGAAGATTAATCCTCAAAGAGAACATCAACGGCTTCCAGGCATCTTTTTGAAGCTATTCCCCCTTAGAGGTTCCGTGAACCAACACAGTGTCAAGAGAATCAGGTCCCTCCACCAAAAGTGGAACAACCACAATGGGACCGAGATTAACTTCTTTGGAACAAGGAGGGCCCTCAATGTCGCAAGCAATAGTTTTTGAAGAGAATGAACATTTTTGGGTCTTCAAAAGTGATTCAGAAGATGAGACTGAGATGGACTATCTCAGACATGCGCGATGACATCACCGCCCTTTAACTCATGAAGATCTAATGGGACAGATGGGCATACTACTAGGGCATGAATGGTGGGTAGACCCAGCAAGGTGGGACCAAGTATTGGATCCATGGCTCCAAATTCATGATGAGCACCCCTCCACCCCGAGATCCCATCATGACATCGGTGGCAAGGGTGGACCCTGTCCTCCTATCAACACATAGGGCCGATCCATTCATGCCCATACCTCAGGAGGCGGATCCGGAGCGCAAAGTACCATCAAAGTGGGGGTACCTCTATCCCTTGAAGAGCCATAATCCAAACCAAAAATCTCCAAGGATTATTGCAATCACTTGGTCACCCCAAAAGCTCCAAGGATTATCGCAATCTCTTGGTCACCCCAAAAAGATCCAAGGATTATCGCAATCTCTTGGTCACCCCAAAAGCTCCAAGGATTATCGCAATCACTTGGTCACCCCCAAAAGCTCCAAGGATTATCGCAATCACTTGGTCACCCCAAAAGCTCCAAGGATTATCCCAATCACTTGGTCACCCCAAAAGCTCCAAGGATTATCGCAATCACTTGGTCACCCCAAAAAGCTCCAAGGATTATCACAATCTCTTGGTCACCCCAAAAAGCTCCAAGTATTATCGCAATCTCTTGGTCACCCCAAAAGCTCCAAGGATTATCGCAATCTCTTGGTCACCCCAAAAGCTCCAAGGATTATCGCAATCTCTTGGTCACCCAAAAAGCTCCAAGGATTATCGTAATATCTTGGTCACCCAAAAATCTCCAAGGATTATCACAATCTCTTGGTCACCCAAAAAGCTCCAAGGATTTTCGCAATCACTTGGTCACCCTAAAAGCTCCAAGGATTATCGCAATCTCTTGGTCACCCAAAAAGCTCCAAGGATTATCGCAATCTCTTGGTCACCCAAAAAGCTCCAAGGATTATCACAATCTCTTGGTCACCCCAAAAGCTCCAAGGATTATCGCAATCTCTTGGTCACCCCAAAATCTCCAAGGATTATCGCAATCTCTTGGTCACCCAAAAAGCTCCAAGGATTATCACAATCTCTTGGTCACCCCAAAAGCTCCAAGGATTATCGCAATAACTTGGTCATCCCAAAGGCTCCAAGGATTATCGCAATCGTTTGGTCACCCCAAAATGCTCCAAGGATCTCTTTAAATCGCTTGGTCAACCCCAAAATGCTCCAAGGATTTCCACAATCGCTTGGTCAAAAAAAAAAAAAAAATTCAAAATAACAAAAATCATCAAAAACAATAAAAATTTGCATCTCATTTCTAGGCATACTCAAATTCATCAATAGAGAGTTCTTCTCGCACTTCATCTTCATATTCACAAAAATCAATCCATCAAAAATACAAAAATACATAGCTGCATCAAACCATTACATCCATACATTGCATATTTGTGGTCATACAGGTCAAAGGCACCATAGGCTGTAATTGCTCTGCTAGTCCATCTTGTTCCACATTGTTCCATCTTACAAAAACAACAAAAATGCCATGCGTTACTTTTACCACACTAGAATCAGTGGTCTTTTAATGTATCAAGAGTTTTCGTGATTCAGTCATCATTTTACTCTTTAGCCATGTAATGTATCAAGTCAGACAAATTTTACGAAGGTAGAGTCATACTTGAAATACACCTTGTTACGTAACATCCCAACACAAATTAAAACACATAAAACAATTCCTAAGTTGTGTGAATGAAAGATGAAACTTGCACAGTAATCCAGGTCACCACAAGCGAAACGGTTATCTTGCTCATCCCCCTGTGCAAATGACCCCAAGAATGCTGAGAGTTGGCAAAAGGACAAGCATCCTCCCTACCCAATTCCCTGAGAATCCCTAGTTCTCAATAGTTTCAAAAAAATCAAAAATTTGCAAATGTCAAAACTCAAATATTTGACATCCTATAGTGCACACATCAAACGACACAAACGATAGTAATTTTCGTCACTCCATATCCCCAATCCCTTGCTCAAAAGAAAAAAAAATCAAAATAAACAGTGATCTTATCACTACAAACGAGCAAGTATCCCAATACAATTGAAGAAAAGGAGGGAGTTGAACTTGAATCCCTGGAACTCTTAGCATTCTAACAGGTCATGAGGCAAGCCTCAGTACCGGTTTGGTTGATAGCCTATCGGTAACTGGTGATAAAAATCTTGCATGACGATATATCTGTCACATTAACTTGTGTACAGATCAATGTTTGCATGTGGATGAGCTAGCTTATGGCATCCTGAATAACATCGCAGATTAATCTAACTGAATACAACAAAGGAGTTAGTGGAGCTAATTAGGTGATCCTCAGTACAGGTTCGGTTGAAAGCCCATCTGGCACTGGTGGTATCCTGACAAATACCACATAAATGAACTCAATTGCACACACAAGGATGTAAATAGCTCGGTCAAAAACAAGTTCGATTCATACCTTGTTCAATCAAGATAAAGTACATTCGTGGCTAGTGAGTTAAAAACCGTCTGAGTCTTAGAAAACCTTAGCTACATTTCTAAAACCAACTGTGCTACTTTTCATCCTTACAATACCATCAAAAAAATACAAAAAAAGAAAAACCACAGCTACACATACAAAGTCATGCATCACAGAAATCGCCTAAAAACAAAATAACAGAGTTCTAAATAGTCTATGGTGCCATAGCCAAACATCACAAATCTCATTCATCCATTTCATCTCTGCATATCACATATAAATAAAAAACATTTGCATTCATCATAGCATATGCATCCATCAAAATAAATCAACACGCATACATCCATATTCATCAACCATCATGCATAAGATCAAAGAAAATCAAAACAACAAAACAATAAAAAAATGCAACACAAACAAAAAGCAATAAACATTGCCAGACACAAGTGCTCTTGCACTTAACCTCTTGGCATAGAAAAATTGATGTCGGGGTTTACATTGTCACTATCCTACTCTCTAAGAAGGCTACCATAGCCGGACCGCTCCATGGGAAGACGAATTGTCGACAATTTCACCCCCAAATGGCATCACAAATGGGTCAAAGCCCACTAAAAAAACAAGAAAATAAAAAAAACAAAAACAACAAATCAATGCAACATAAAAACAAAGCAATAAACATTGCCAGACATAAGTTCTCTTGCATTTAACCTCTTGGCATAGAAAATCGATGTCGGGGTTTACATTGTCACTATCCTACTCTCTAAGAAGGCTACCATAGCCGGACCGCTCCATGGGAAGACAGATTGTCGACAATTTCACCCCCAAATGGCATCACAAATGGGTCAAAACCAACTCAAAAACAATGATTAGAAAATCAAAACAACAAACAACAATAAACATTGCCAGACACAAGTGCTCTTGCACTTAACCTCTTGGCATAGCAAAATTGATGTCGGGGTTTACATTGTCACTATCCTACTCCCGAAGAAGGCTACCATAGCCGGACCGCTCCACGAGAGGACGAATTTTTGACAATTTAATCCCCAAATGGTGTCACAAAAAAAAAAAATCAAAACAACAAAAAATGCAACACAAAAACAAACAGCAATAAGCATTGTCGAACACAAGTGCTCTTGCACTTAATATCTTGGCATAGAAAATCAATTTCGGGGCTCAAATTGTCACTCTCCTACTCCCTAAGAAGGCAACCTTAGCCGGACCGCTCCATGGGAAGATGGACTTTCGACACTTTCACCCCATTATGGCATCACAAAAAGGGTCAACACCCACCAAAAACAGGTCAAATGTTGGAAAAATTGCACATGCTTAATGATAAACCATCTAAAGGCACCCTTGCACAAGTCATCTTGGGTCAAGCGACTCGTCGCTTTTCTCACGAAGGTCATTCCCTCATCGATTCGTCGCTTGAGGGGGTAGTCACACTTAGTCACCAATCAACAATCACACACCCAATTAAGGAAAATGGCATGCATTCAAAGAATCATTGACAAGGACAATTATGCTCCTGCTTGGGGCAGCAAACAAGCAATAAAAACAAATCGATCAAACGCGATCAAACGCTTGGCATTCCCGAAGCATGAACTCAAGGTTCCCCCGTGGATAAAAGGTTGCGCCCTTTGCCTATTCATGACTGATCAATGTCTAAGTTCAAGTCACACCTCACCAAAATAGGTTAATACTTGAAATCACATTCCTTAGCTTGTCAGAATCAAGGATTCAAGAATGCATGCCCTTTCCATACTTGGGGCATCAAAAGTTGGTTAGGTTACCAAGAAACCCTAATCATTAGTGCTTTGGTTATCTATTTTTGCTCGACGATGCGCCATGCACAACGCATCCCAAAAAGGGACATCTGTAGACACCAAAACAACACCAATCCGATTATGTGACTACAAACACTGATCGCTTTGACACACATAGCCCCCAGGGCAGCCCTTAGAGGTTAAACAGTGGTCCTAACCACTTTTACAGCAATTTTGGAAGGTCAGAAGGCAATTTGGCACCTTCGGACAACCTACTCCAAATTCGTCCCACCCTGGGACGAATTCAAATTGGAATCCATCTCACCAAGGGATGAATTCTAAATTCGTCCCTGGGTAGGACGAATTCTAGGTTTAACGGGAAAAAATAAGAATGGTGCCAAGTGGCAGCCAAGGACAATCAGTTGATGACTCCTGCCTCGCACACGTGTGTGGGTGGACAAATAGGCCGTTAGAGGACTGTCACAAGGGCATTTATGAAAGCCCAAGTCATGGAGGACTCCCCTCCCTCATGAGAAGACATGACTGCCACATGAAACCTATGACCAACACATGGTGCTTATGCTTCCCTCTCAAAAGAAACCCCATGGGTCTATAAAATGTGGGACTTTTCTCACCCAAAAGGATACAGATTGGAGGCGATTTCAAGCAACGAAGTGATGTCCGATTGAATACCCACTTGCATCCTTTTGGTTCACCTTCTCACATCCACTAATCTCTTTTGCAAGGGAGGTTATTGGGTGGCTTTTGGAAGCGTGCATCCAACCCAAATCCAACATTTGACCACCTTACACCACCAATTCGTAGACATCCCAATCCTAAGAGGTTTTGGGCCCATCCCTAGTGGATTGGTGCCGGAATCAAGTGCCAACGGTGGGAGGCCCACTTGGGCACCCCCGCACTTTCTAAGTTTTATTCTAAAAGCATTCTAGATTACTTATCCATGTTGCATTTTGTGTTATTCTATTTGGTGAATTCATAGCTTCAATTTCATGACATTTTGATCAGGTTTTGTTATGCTTTTTGTCGCTTTGTTGTTATACTAACTTGCAGGTGGAGATATCAAATTCTCGAGGATAGAGGCCAAATTGGGAGAATCCGACCATCTGGGTCGTCCCAAAATGGCCCCAATTACATAACCCCTCTGTTTGCAAGTGTTTTGGAGGTCTCGGGATTCAACATTGGAGCAGCATCAGGTCGACTTTTCCAACACAGAAGAATTCATCCCACCCAGGGACGAATAGCGATCGAATTCGTCCTGCCCAGGGACGAATTCCAGTTGAAGGCAGATTGGTCGACTGTGTTTAGTGGCAATGGCCTTCTGGTAATATTTTCTATCTTCTGTCAGGTTTTTAGGCTATTTGGACTCACTTTACTCACTGTTTCAGACGAATGTTTACATGCATCTTTTGGCGATTTTAGAGAACAAACACTTTTTATTTGCAGCAGGTGCTACTGACATCTTCATTGTTTCTTTGTTCGCAGGAGGAGCAGCAGAGGTCAAGCACTCATCAACATCAGCGGCGGCATCATCTTGGCCCGCCCCTCTCAAGTGTGGGCACGCGAAAAGAGGAACCTTAAGTCTTGATTGTAATGGAATTATTTTAACGCTCCTAGCCCCTAAAAAGGGAAGAGGCATCTTTGTAATAGAGATCAAGAGAGTTTAATGAAAGGGCTATGTTTTCTCCATTTGCTTGTATCTCATTTCAATGCGTCTCTTTCGTTTCATGCATTCTACATTTTTAGGACTTAAGCGTATTTGATTTTGAATGGATCACAGTTAGTGTTTCCTTCGCCCGGAATCTCGTGCTTTC
>JAQPPZ010006869.1:0-107216 GCA_028583015.1 Wollemia nobilis
TTACTAAATTGTAGATGGCACCAACACAATTTGGGTGATAGAGGCCAAATTGGAGAAATCTGACCTCCTAGGTCTTCCCAAAACACCCCCAATTAGCTAACCTCAACTTTGTAGGTCATTTGGAGCTTTCTGGATAGGACATTGAAGAGGGTTCTTTTTGACAAGTTATTACAGGTCTATTCGTCCCACCCTGGAGCGAATACAAATCTATGAGGAATTTCTAGACTGTTCCTTTTGCAGTGGCCTCCTGGTAACATATTTATGCTTTTGTTAAAATTTTAGGTTGATCTGAGGTCATTTGGTTATCGTTTTAATATTTTCATGCATATACTAATAGTAGGCCTTGGGAAATACATGTTTTATTCTATCTGCAGGTGCTACTAATATTTTCTATTTCTTTGAATGCAGGTTTCCAACATCAGAGGAGCAAGAAGGAGTAAATAATCATATACACAAGTGGCGATGACATTTTGGTTCGCCCATCTTACATGTGGGTACGCGGAAGAAGGATTGATGTAGCAACAATAGTATGAAGCTATATTATTCATCATAATGCAAGTATATATAGAATTACATAGGAATATCACATAGGTTAAGTGGTTGCAACAATCTGCCAAACATGGCCAACCACTTAACTACTAGTTAACCAAATGCTAACTATGGATGTCCACTAACTACTAGAAGACAAACAAGATCTCTAACAGTTAACTAACATCTAACAACATGCTAACAACCTATTTCTAACATGGGCATACTATACCTCACATGAATACAAAGTGCAAGAAATAGGAATAATAAATAATAATAATAATTAACTTAGGCTTAAGTGGATAAGCCTAAGTTATCCTCAACACTCCTCCCAACCATATAACCATTGGACCCCAATGCTCTCAACAAATGTGGAAAGTCATGGGCCATCTCATGGTGAGGAATCCAACGAGCCATGTGTGGAAAGTGACCGCAATGAGCAACAAGGTAAGTAGTTGAAGAACCCTGTCCCGTGTGATGAGTCTTCATCTCGAAAATTCTATCTGAAATGAGCATAAGTTGATGATCAGGTGCCACTGCTGCTGTAGGACTAAAAATAGGATCAGGTACCAAAAGAGGGTCTTGAAATGGTGTCTCTAGAAATTTGCGCTCATCCAAAGGAACCCAAAATCTACCTCCAATCTATGGGGAGTGAGGATTGTGATGCTTTCGCATCACTCCCTGCGGAGTCTCTTGCAAGTCTTGTGGTATCTTTCCTAGAAGGCTCTGCCAGTGCTCAGTAAGGGAAGTAACCTTAGCTTGCTCCTCCATGTGTGCAATGGTGGGAGTGGGCAAAGACAAAGGTAACTTCTGTGGAACAAGTGGTTCAATAGTTGTAGGTGTACCCAAAATTATACCAATGGAATCAATGGTATCTTTCTCATGAATGAGAATGGTGGGTTCCTTAACCACTTGCTCTTGTGACTGTTCATCATGTGGGAGTGAAACTTCTTCCTTTGCATGTTTCTTAGGTGGTGTTTTTTCTTCATTTTGTGTGGGACAAATTCTAGTAGGAGCTAAAATAAGTGCTTGAATCAATGGCTTCCTTACTTGCCTACAACTTAACATCAAATTGCAAGTAGGTGTAGTGCTTTGTATCAAGTAGTTTTTACCATGCAACTCCAATGTGTAGGTGTTATTTTTAGCATGATAAATAGCATTCCTATCAAATTGATAGGGTTTACCTAGCAAGAGTCCACAACAATCCATATCTGTGACATCACACCTAACTTTGTCCACAAAATTGTCACCAAAAGCAAAATTCAAGGTGCAAGTATGGGTGATGTTGGATGTGGAGTCTACATCTTTCCACCCAAGTGCATAAGGTTGGTGATGTGGTTTGATGGGAAGTTTCAACTTCTTCACAATGGACTTCGCAATGAGAATATTTTGCGATCCGTTATCAATGATACAATCAACATAGAAATCATGCATCAAGTGGGCTCTAGTGACAAACAAATGATCACCCCTTGAGCAAACGCATTGGACATTAGGGTAACTTTGTTCAGTTTACCCTTTAAAGTAGGATATTCTTCTTCTATCCCTATAGCAAAAATGGGACCATCTTGTGGTTCTTCATGTGTGGTCTGTACAATTAGGGATTTCTTCTTCTTAAACTTCTCAAAAGTATAGCATTTGGATTTTACATGTCCATGCTTTTTACAAAAGTCACAATACAATGAAGAAGAAGAATCTTTAGCATGAAAGGAAGAAGAATGTGCTTTAGGAGAAGTGGGAGGAGAAGAAGAATGAGGGGAAGATTGAGAATTGTTCTTCACCTTCTGTTGATGTTGATTCCTGCCTTTGGAAGAGCCCTCCTGTGATGAATGAGACTTTTGATATGCACCAACTTTCTCCTCTACAAGAATGGCATGATTGAATGCCACATCTAAGGTGAGGAAGACATTGAATTTGATCTCCCTAAAAATATGATCTTGCAAGCCACGAGTGAATTTGTTAATCAAATCATCTTCTGAATCTTTCACACCAAGCAATACCCTCAACCTATTAAATTGGAAAATGAAATCAAAAACTGACATTCCATAGGTTTGCCTCAATCTATACCACTTGGTAGTGAGGTCACATTGGTAGTTTGGTGGAAAGAAGGTGTTTTTTAGAATTTGAGTTAATTCTTTCCAAGTCATGGTGGCATTATGACTCTGTATTTCTACAATGAGAACTTTTGCTAAACCTATGAGTTTTAGTGTAGCAAATGTGGCTTTTTCATCCTCCGGAATTTCAACATAAGCAAACCAAGTTTGCATATCCAAAATCCATGTAGATAAGACATCGGGATCACTAGATCCATCATACATTTTAACCTCACATTTGGCTTTGTTTGCATGATTATGATGGATTTTGAGTTCACCAGGATTAAACTGCACAACAATGTCTCTCACTTTTTCTGCCAAAATGTCTACTGCTTCGATGAGGTTTTCCATGTTTGTTTTGAGATCATGAGCCATATTTTGCCTAGTATATGCCAGACCAGGAGGATTAAAAAATGGATGCAAGAACTAATCTAGGCTTTAGGAATTTGAAAATGTTCCTAATACAGCAAATGCCTAGATTTTAGAATTTTGCTCTTCAAAAATAACAAAAATAGGCTATTTAGTGCTTTTACAAAATGGATTTCAATTTTGTAATTACAAAGTGCACTAAGAAAATGCTGAAATTTTGCCCTTTTACAATGCCAAAATTTGGTTAGGAGCAAAAATTATCAATCTTCGAAAAATTTGCAAGAGAACGCAAAAAATTTCGTCAAAAACGGACCGAAAACGGAGAAGATATCACCTTTTGAAGTTTGGGTGCCAATTTTCAAAATTTGAATTTCTCCTCCTTGATCAATTTTCCCGCCAAAATTCGAATTTGAATTTTTGAATTCTAGAATATTCCTTTCGAATATTCTTTTCCCACCAAAATATGATCGTTGGCGCCAAAAAAAATTGTTTGAATTATAACCCGGTCAACTGGTTTAGAGCGTGAAGTCAATTGCGCAATCCGAGAACACTGCCACGTGGCAAGTCTGAAGGCCAACAATGCTGAACAAGTGTCCAGTTGGTGCCTCCAACTAGCACCTCCATGCGGGACAAAGTGTCTAGCAAAATCAGACACTGAATAGTAGTGTATTTGGGCTTATAAAGCCTTCTTGGTCCCCCGTGGGACTAATGTGGGATTAAGTGCCCCAAAAATTTAAAATGCCTTCCCTTGCCTTCGGTCACCGGTGATGACGACGGGGGAGTTTATAAACTTTAGAAAATATTTAATTTTTTTTACCAGGAACTCAGGTAGTGCCGAAACTATGTCACCAAAAAAAACACAGTCACTGAAAACTCGTGATCTACCACCAAAAATGCAAGATCGTCGTTTATTTTGACTACGTGGGGATTGTTTTATAGCCTGCAACTATTCTTGGATTCATTAGTGTTTTCCAAAAACGTCGAACTATAGGTTTTTTTTTTTGTCATGGATCTCTGTTCAAGCCATTGTGCTCGGGAAAGACATTCGGGATGCTACTACTAGGCAACCTTCGATTGGTATTTCTAGAGGGTGTTGATCAGAATGTGGTCGACGTTAGCTATGTAAGTCTTAGCCAATCGACAGTAGGGCTACCGTAAATCTTTGGGCTAGTGGTCGACTGGGAGGATTGACTGCTATTGTTGCTAGTAGTGGCTGGCCGGTAACAGGTGGTGGCCGGCATGGGTGGTGGCCGGCATGGGTGGTGCCGCCTGTTCTATCGGGCTGGTGTCACTGGTGTTGGCCGACTGCTGGCTGGTGGGCCTGTGCTGGCCGATGCCCTTTTTTTTTTTGGTGGCCCAAAAATGGGTGGCCACTGTAGTCGCTAGGCTTCAAGGCCTAAAAAAAAAAAATTTTCATGCGACCTTTCTCAATTTGCGACCTTTCATGCAACCTTTTTTTTTTTTAAATAAAATATTAATAAATAAAATATTAATAATGAATTAATATTTTATATAAAAATATATATATTTGTATGCATTAAAATAATGCAATCTTGGAGTTGAGTAAGAATGAACTCAACTTTTTTTTCCTTCTACAAGAAGAATACTAGGAGGAACTTTGTCTTTCAACTGCAACTCTTTTGGTGCTTCTCTGCAAATGCCTTTTCTTGGCCACAACTTGGCCTCAAACTGGTGCAACTGATAGTCAACACCTGGTGCAGGGGTAATTTCTGCCCTCTGTCACCTCAGCTTCACTTGGTGTTGTAGGTGACTTCAATTCAAATCTACTCAACACCTTCCTAGGATCTAGCAGTAAAGTGGTAGTTCTCTCCTCCTTCCTGCAATTATCCTGAAGCTAACTGATACCAATGATGTAGCAACAATAGTATGAAGCTATATTATTCATCATAATGCAAGTATATATATATTACATATGAATCTCACGTAGGTTAAGTGGTTGCAACAATCTACCAAACATGGCCAACCACTTAACTACTAGTTAACCAAATGCTAACTATGGATGTCCACTAACTACTAGAAGACAAACAAGATCTCTAACAGTTAACTAACATCTAACAACATGCTAACAACATGCTAACAACCTATTTATAACATGGGCATACTATGCCTCACGTGAATACAAAGTGCAAGAAATAGGAATAATAAATAATAATAATAATTAACTTAGGCTTAAGTGGATAAGCCTAAGTTATCCTCAACAAGGATTGCTATCCATGGATGTGATGAGAAGCATATTTGATGCTTCTATCCCCTAAAAAAGGAAGGAGACATATTGTAACATGACTTTGAAAGCATATCAATAAAGAAGACTATATTTCATACTGATTTTATCTTGTGTCAATTCGTCTATGTTCTTTCAATATATAGGCTTTTAGCGTTAAGTTTGGTTCTACATGCATCATGCTTGGCATATTCCCTTTTTGTTTCCGTATCCTCGTGCTTTCACTTTCTTCAATATATTAAACCTTTTTCGAAGGAACCAAATCTGATACTAATTGAAGAATGCAAGATTATACTAAGAGGGGGTGAACAGTATAATATCACTTTTTACTTTTCTTTACCAAATAGTATTATCCAATGTAATCAATGGTAATATCAATAGCAGTAACCAAAACAATGCATAAATCATCACACATAATAGAGACATCAATTTAACGTGATTCACCCAATGTGGGCTACTCCACGAAGAAAATATTTTACTAATATTTTCTCAACAAATATCTTTGAGAATCCTTCCCTATTACAATGTTTATGGACCTCTATCCAAAGGAGATACCAATACCCTAATCTTGTTTATGGATCTCTATCCATAGAAGACACCAATATCCTTAGCTCTAGTTTGTGGATATCTATCCATAGGAGAAATCCTTTCTCCTCTACTCTGGCTGATGATCTTCTATAAGAGCATCTACCTCCACTGCACTGGCTAATATATATCTATCCACTAAAGACTCCTATCCTCATTCAAAATACCTATCATCACTACCCTAGCTAATGGATCTCTATCCACAAGAGACTGTCATCCTCTATACTCTATCATCTCCAAAGCTTGCTCTTAGCTCTGTCTAAAATTTGTACTAAAAATAGTCCTTTGATCTAGCACAAATTTTCTCAATATCTATTTATGGTATGGCATAAACATGTCCTCAAATTTTTACTAAACATAGTCCTTCATTCTAGTACAAATCTATTCAATATCTATCCTCAAATTTGTACTAAACATAGTCCTTCGGTCTAGCACAAAACCTTCTTAATTTCCATCCTCAAATCTATCCTCAAGCCTTAACACAAATATTGAATTAATCACAAATCAACTCTACAAGATCTACCCCAAACCTTAATTGAAGGTTTGAAAAAATCAATCAATCAACTCTTCTCTCAAGTCTTCTCAAGACTTATATGAAATCTACCTTGTAAGGTCCCATAAAAGCTGACACTAATATATCCACAAGTCCTCTCTAAAACTTGTAAAATATTCTCAACAAGTCTTCACCAAGACTTACCTCAAATATACTAAATAAGTCCTCACTAGAAATTTTCAATTTGCTCTCAAGTCTTATCTAAGACTTACCTCAAATCTTCCCAACAAGTCCTCACTAGAACTTGTCCAATCTCTGGTTGTAAGATTCCACAAAAGGTTACTCAACTCAATTCAACTTAATACAAAATACTCTTCAATCACACAAACAAACTTCACACACAATCTTGTTCAATATCACAAAAACATATAAAGAATTGCTAGAGACTCAATATGTTTCATATTCACCAAAATGCTCAATAACTTTTAATCTCTCCTTTTACCACAGAAATATATAGAGAATTGTTAGAGACTCAATATGTTTCACATCCACCACAATTCTCAATAAATTTCAATCTCTCTTTTTCCCACAAAAAATATAGATAATTTTTAGAGATTATATATGTTTCACTCTCACAAACACTCAACATATTTCTCAAATCAATTCAAAATATAGAAAACTTTGTTTCATAGAACTTGAACTATCACTTCAACACATCACTCAATAACTAGGCTCAACCAACTCTTCTCAACCAATCACTAAATAAATTAATTCTTACTTACAAACCCTAGTCCAATCATATGAACACTCACTCAAATGTTTTCAACAATTTTTATCAATCAATCTCACATAAATATGATACTCATGATCTTTACAAACCCTAGTTCAAGTTCTTTACCCAACCAATCACTTCAACAACAATGTTTATCAAAAAATATTCACATAACAATGATACTCATGATATTTTTAAACTTGACATAACAATGATACTCATGATATTTGAAAACCCTAGTTCAAGTTCCTCACTCAACCAATCACTTCAAAAACAATGCTTATCAAACAAGGTTTTATCAAAAACTCTTATTCTAAAAAAACCCTTTTCACTCCAACTTAGCATTCACAACATTCAACAACCATTCACTAGGAATATGTACCCATACCTTTTTGTTTGATGTAGTAGTGCCCTTGGAAAACCTGTCTCAATTACTATTTCCTTCTTTCCAGTTTTCAATGGCTTGATGACCAAAATATTACTTTAACACTTTCTCAAAGTATTCCTTAGTCACAAAAATAATCAAAGCTCAAATACACCTTATTCCTCCATATTAAAATAATATCCAACACCAAAAATATTTAATCAAAACACTTCTTCCAAAAATCTAACTCATAAAAAGAACATATTAACAATCTAGTTTCATCATAACCCTTTTCAGAAATATATCTAAAAAATAATACAAACTCTACTTATGACTCCCTACTTAATATTGCATTAAATTAAATAAATAAATTTATAAAATAATGCAATAATTCAATCTCTCACTTTTCTAAGGTAAAATAAAATTACCCTAGCTTTTACTTTAGCAAAAATAACCCTTCATATATCAAAAATATTTCCTTAAAACTTAGGTTAATTTGAAAACTTAACTTTCACCTTTTCTCTCCTAAACTTTGGCGAAACAAATTACAATAATTTCCAAAAAAAATATTACCACTTTTTGCAATCCGTGGGGCTCAAAACTTGGCACAATAATCCCACAATACCTTGGGCCATGGCTTCCATGCCATGTGAGCCACGTGCTCCACTTGGAGCCTCAAAGAAAAATGTGTGCTTTGACTCCTTCAAACCCTTAAGAGCCCTTGGATCTTATTTCAACACCAGTGGAACCACACACTACGCTATTTTGGAGGTACACATTTTAAAATCCACATGAGCTTCTTTTCACTTAAGGTAGATGCAATAAAATCGATGTAAAACCTTAGGAATGGCTATGGTATTCATACCATATGCCTTCCCTTGTCACAAAGATCGATAGAGAGGAAAATATGTCGGGAAAACAATGTTTTTGTCGATGCTACCAACTTTACCTTTGAAATATATTTATTTATAATTATTAAAATTCAAAATAATTTAAATATTATAAATTAAAAAATTAAATTTCCTTTGGGCTTTTGAAATAAAAGCCTCCTTAGGTTTTATAAAACCTTTTTGATTTTACCAACCATGGTTTTAATAAAATCCTTTTATTTTGCCCGACCATGGTTTTAATAAAAACTTTTATTTTGCCCAACCATGATTTTAATAAAAAAAAATATTTTTCCCAACCATGGTTTTAATAAAAACCTTTTATTTTGTGCTTCACATAATATTTAAAAATAAACATTATGAAGCTCTTTTGCCACCAACATTTTGCATTACTCCTTTTGACCTTTTGACATCAATGACAATTCATCCTTGACATCAATGACAATTCATCCTTGACATCAATGACAACTTCATCTACTCAAAATGTATAACATTCTAATTAATGACACTTTTACTTTTATAAAGTTTTTGAGTCTAATTTTACGTTAGGTTAAGATGAAGGATTAGATTAGAATATTATTTTGGATAAAAAAAGTTGAAAGGTTGGATTCACTTGGTTACACGAGAGACTACAAGTATTGGATTGCCTATATTAGTGTTCACATATCATTAATATGATTTTGTTATTATCATGCTATTTTTGCAATAGTGAGGCTATATCACATAGCCTTCATACCCAAGGTAGAGTTTGATTGCCCATCCTTATTGGGTATAGATATTTAGATATGAATACCTTTTGACCATATTATGGTGACCTTACTATCATGATCAAGGGCATCTTGAATATCCTTAGGGTTTTAATCATAGGGGCACCTATATATAATTCAAAGTTAATAATATAGTTTGTAGTGATTAATCGATGAACCATAATTCCTTATTATTTGATACATTAGGGGCTAACTATAAATATAAGTAGTGTTGTTGGAAACATTAGGGTAATGAGGAATAATAAAATATACCAACAAATATTTCATACACTATGGTTGGGCTAGGATCATCCTAAACATTCTAAAGACATATAAATTGTGATTGGGGCCTAGCTATATTATATTGATTATACCACTCTACATAAATTGGTGCACAAATATGCAAGAGGGTTTTCTTATGGTATCTTGAATCAATTATAGGCCTAGGACCATATTGTGATCAGTAGGCACCAATGGTACTTAGTAGGTAGACAATTCAAATGCTTTTCTAGCTTTTATGGTGAATACCATTTTGAGGGTGGTTAGAGGAGGCCACATAGAGGTATGTTGGGTAAAGTTAAGTGGATGATCAATGATCCTTGTAGAATTTAGGTGACATGGTGGTATTATAAATACCATCCTAGTTGAGTGGATGATAGATATTGATTGGTTAGTGTTAGATAAAATTACTAGTTGGTAGTATCATGAGGAGAGTGCAAGATCTTCTAATATGAGTGTTGGCTAGCCAATTTGGGATGAAATTGGATATCTTAGTAGATCCTATTTAGTATCAAATTATAACATAGGAGTGTGGGTTTAATGAATTACCATATCTTAATTCTTATCCTAATACTAATATTGATATCATGCTTGATACTAAGCATTTGTCTCATGTAATTAAAAGGAAGATATAGTTTCCTCATCTCCAACCATGATACGATTTCAATCCTAGATGACCATATTGTAATAATCAAACAAATGAGAATTTCCTATGATCTTCTATTACATATGTCAACCATATAATCCTCATGATTATTATTGTAATGACCAATGTATATTCCATTTAAAATCAAAGGAGAAAGTATTTTTTGAGGATGAGGATTCGTTTCTTTCTTAGTAGGAGTCAACATCTAAAGTAGAGGATCACAAACAAAAAATAGATGTTATGGCTCTTTTACTATTTCCCTCGTAGGGATATAGAATCATCACACTATCAAGGTATAAGGCTTCATAAAATACCAATATATCAATATATTGATTGATTTGAGTAGTTCTCATACATTTATTTAGACCAAGAAAAATAAAATATTGGGGCTATATATTAATAATTTGACCCCAAAAATATTTTGGTATTTATTACCAATGGGGTTAAATTTCAATGTATGGGTTGTACTATAAATATTAATATCCAAATGGTCCCTCAAACTAGCCTAATCATAGTTTTTCCTATCACATTTTAGTGAATATGACATGAACATGAAGAACACAAACTTATACTGAGAGGGGGGTGAACAGTATAAGATCACTTTTTACTTTTATTTCCAATCAATATTATGCAATGTATAGATAGAAATATCAAAAATAGTAATCAAATCAATGCACAAATCACCACACACAATAGAGACACCAATTTAATGTGGTTCACCCAATGTGGGCTACTTCGCAGATAAAATATTTTACTAATATTTTCTCAATAAATCTCTTGAGAATCCATTCTCTATTACAATGTTTATGGACCTCTATCAAACCGAGACACCAATCCCCTAATTAAGTTTATGAACCTCTATCCATAGGAGATACCAATATCCTTTTCTTTGGGTAGTGATCTTCTATAAGAACTACTACATCCACTTCACTAGCTAATGGATCTCTATCCATTGAAGACTCCTATCCTCACTCAAAAAAATTGTACTCACTACCTTGGCTAATGGATATCTATACACTAGAGACTATCATCCTGTATACTCTGTCACCATCAAATCTTACTCTCATATCTATATAAAATTTGCACTAAACACAATTCTTCGATCTAGCACAAATATCCTCAATCTTTGTCTTTGATCTAGCACAAACCTATCCTCAAATATGCACCAAACTCTATCCACAAATCTATACTAAACACAGTACTTTAGTCTAGCACAAATCTATCCTCAATATTTTTCCTCAAGCCTTAACAAAAAACTTGAGTTAATCTCAAATCAACTTTGCTAGATCTTCCCCAAACCTTAACTCAAGGTTTAAAAAAATCAATCAACCAACTCTGCTCACAAGTCTTCTCAAAGACTTATCTCAAATATGATTTGTAAGCTTTCACAAAAGCTCACACTAATATGTACACAAGTCATCTCTAGAACTTGTCCAATAATATTTGTCCTCAAATATGTATTGTAAGATTCCATAAAATCTCACACCAATCTATCCACAAGTCTTATCTAAGACTTACCTCAAGTCTACTCAACAAGTCCTCACTAGAAATTGTACAATCTCATAGAACCATATAGAAAATTGTGAGAGACTCAATATGCTTCTTACTCACAATAATGCTCAATCAATTTCAATATCTCTTTTTATCACATAAACATATAGATAATTGTTAGAGACTCAATATGCTTCATATTCACAAATACTCAATCACTTTTACAATTTTCCTTAAATCAATTTAGAATATAGAATAATTTGTTTAAGATAACTTGAACTATCACCTCAACACATCCACTTGCTAGGCTTAAAAAACTCCACTTAATCAATTACTTAATAAAATAATCCTTGTTCACAAACCCTAGTCCAAGCATATGAGCACCTACTCAATTATTTCTAATAATTATTATTAATCAATCTCACATAACAATGATACTCATGATCTTTCACAAACCCTATTTCAAGATAGTTCACAACTTCCCATAACAATGATACTCATGTTCTTTCACTAACCCTAATACAATATTCAAAATCAACAACAAGGGATATCAATCACCCAATAATGAAGCATGCATTCACTCACTCAGAATTTCAACAATGCTTATCAAACAAAATTTATAGCATTTACATCCATTTTTAGAAAACTCATCAACTCAACAAACCCACAAAGAAATGATGTGCATGAGGTTTGAACCCATACCTAGTGTTCCCAAACGTGTCTAATGTAGCCCTTGGTTGCCAACTCAGCTATGAGAGGCTTCGAGTAATATTTTGAAGGCCATAAAATATTTATCCTTTTCTCTACTCAAATACACATGTAAAAATACACGTGTTTCTTTCCTTTGCACGAGCCAATAATCAACCGCATGGATAACTTTTCAAATACCAAATCCTGGTATTATTTATATGCAAAACCATAGCATATTCCAAAATCAGAGGGCATTCAATTTTGAATTCAAATTCAAATATTAATTTTAAATATTAAATAAATGTTTAAATTAAACCTTAGCACCCATCATTATTTAAATTAAAATTTTAATCAAAGATTAAAATATTTTAATTTAAATTAAATCTTCTTGTGTGTCTTTTTCAACTTGATCCTTGATATTCTTATACTTGATTTTTGATCAGCAATAATAATAAAATATTATTATTTAATTTGAACTTGCTTCTCCTTCATTGGATTTTCATCTTTTGAGCCCTCTTGGGTATATAATATTTAAAAATAAATATTATAACCTATTTCTTTTCAAGACCTTCTTGCTTTTGGAATAAACACTTAATGTCCTCAAAGATGATGAACATAGCACAAGAATACTTTTAACATCAATGAAAACAAACACTCCTCGAAATTTCCAATAGAACACCACTAAGGGTTTCAAGATTTCTCTTTACCCAAGCTAATCCTTAATCAAACTATAAGTTTTCTAAACTTTAATTGATACCATCAAATATTTTTTGTTTTGATTAAATCATTTTAAATCTACATAATAAGGACATAAGCAATTGTTATTCCTACTAAGGATATTTACAATCCTTTCAATAATTGTCATATGAGCTACTAGACTAAATTATGTATATACTAATCTTGGGCTACTAGCTACCCATATAGGGTCTTGTATGTACTTATGCTTAGTAAGCAGTTTGTTGTAGAGGGCTAGTGGAAGTCAAAAGGAGGCATATTATTACCTCTCATGTACCATCTTGTCCATGTATCCATGTGGCCACTTTCATGTATCATTGTAAAACCATATATTAGATTTCTTTCACATACTGAGAGTTATATAGCTAGGAGTCAGGTTATCTAACTTCCATCCATAATCATAATGGAAAAGTGGTTTTTAAATTTGCTAATCACATGGATTTGTTATTACATAAATATAAGGAACTCATGGAATTCCTCCTTAGATAATTTAATAAAATTCTAAGTGCTTTTAAAGGGGAGGGTCCACTCTTGTACTATCCCCAATAACCTAGCTCAAACCGTTTGTCTTTTACTTGAGTTGATCTATCCTTTGGATTCTTAAAAGAAAACCTTAATGCATCAATGTCTAATATCATTGATTCTAATATCATCACCACTTTTATGAGTAATAAAATACAAAAAATCTCATATTCTTTAGGATATTATTCATCTTTACCTTCTCTTAAGGAACCACTTTTTTAGTTTTGCACTTATGCTCACAAGTGCTCCCTTAAAATATTACAAATGGTATCCCATTGGTCCAAGGTATCTTCCATAAAAAGACACATGACAACACCACATCATGGGTACACATCCTCATTAGGGATTTTTTTTTTGTAAAGTTAAGATATCAATTGTGAAGAAATCATATTAAACAATAAGAATGTTATTTACTATAGCAATCGTGCCACAACATGTTTATAATTGGGAAGGTTTTTGTTGAAGAATATGTGTATTATAGAACTCTAATCCCACATGCATTATGAGAGGACATCTTATATACTTTTTTGTTCCCTATGAAAAGTAATTACAAAAATGGAGCCCATGTTATAATATTAAAAATAAATCCTTAATCTCACGTGTTTCATGGGTAGACTCACATAGTCCCTATAAATATTTTTTATTAACAAAATACATGTGAAAAAGGAAGGTATTTAATATTTTAAACAATAAAATAATTCCCAAGAATATTCTTCTTGGAGAAGATGTCATGCAATATTCTTAAATAGATTCCACTTGAACTAATATTATCTTTGGTACAAGCACATCAAAGGGCTGCTTGATATGAGTTGTCCAACAGACATCAACACTAGCTCTATGTTGCCAGCTTCCCATATGTAATTGATAATTTTGCTAAGCTTCACTATGGTTTTCCATATACCTTCCACATAGCAACAATATTGAAATAATATGGTGCTATATTTGGCATGATGTGAACTCGTATTATGTTCCCCACATCGTTGTTGCATTCCATACTCATTCGAAACCTTTTCGAGTTGCTATAGCATACGCATTTTGAACGCTAGATCTACTATTGTCGGGTACTCAAAAATTACGTCCACACTGCCCATACTCTGGTCCTCTATATTTTGTGTTGTGGGGGTCCATTCTGTAGCCAGTAGTGTGGGGCCCATTCAAAAATCCATATGGGATTTTTGAAAGTTGATTACAATCATGTATTCAGAGATCAAAATAAGAGTGCTGATGCTTTAGTTAACTGAGCTTTGGACAAAGGTGATCTTACTTGTTATGGTCACCCTCCTAGATGGTCGTCTTCTCAAATTAGGGAAGCTCTTCTTTCTATCATTTCTTTGGATGGCTCTAGTTCTGAAGGTATCTAGTTTCTTCTTGGTTTTTTTTTGCTTCTCTTTGGTTCATTCAGTTTTTTTTAGTTCCTGAAAGCATGAGGATATGGAAACAAAAAAGAATATGTTGAATACGATGCGTGTAAAACCAAACTTAACGCTAAAAGCCTATGTATTGAAAAATGCCTAAAAGAAAAGAACATGAGCGAATGGACACAATATAAAAATAGTATGAAATAAGGTCCTATTTATTGATGTGCTTTCAAAGTCGTGTTACAATACGTCTCCTTCCTTTTTAGGGGATAGGAGCGTTAAATATGTTTCTTGTCACATCCATGATAGCAATCCTTCTTCCGCATGCCCACATGTAAGATGGGCAGACAAAAATGTCACCGTCACTTGTGTCTATGATTGTTCACACATTCTTGCTCTTCTGATGTCGAAAACCTATGTTCAAAGAAACAAAAAAGATTAGTAGCACCTGCAGATAGAATAAAGCATGTATTTCCTAAGGCCTACAATCAATATATGCATGAAAATATTAAAATGATAATCAAATGACCTCGGATCGACCTAAAATTTTGATAGAAGCATAAATATGTTACCAAGAAGCCACTGCAAAAATAATAGTCTAGAAATTCCTCACAGATTTGTATTCGCTCTAGGGTGAGACGAATAAACCTGCAATAACTTGTTAGAAAGCACCCTCTTCAATGTCCTATCCAAAAAGCTCCAAATGACTTGCAAAGTTGGGGTTAGCTAATTGAGGGTGTTTTGGGAAGACCCAAATGGTCAGATTTATCCAATTTGGCCTCTAGCACCCAGATTTTGATAATGGCATATGCAAGTTAGTAAAGGCGGGAAATGACAAAAACCTGGTCAAAATTGCTCAGAATGAAATGAAATTTAAACGATAGCCTATTTAACAGATCTAGAATAAAATTCAAAAGAAAAATCAGAGAAATCTATCATAGATTTCTAATCATCTCGGGGTGGGGCGAATAGGACTGTGACAGTTTGGGGGGCGCCCGGGGTAGAACGCCCACCGTTTGGGACACTTTTTCAGCACCAATCCACTTGGGATGGGTCCAAAAATTCTTATGGGGTGTTGACAAATTTTGTGGAATATTATGGTGAAAAATCGGGTTTTGGGTCTAGATTCGTGCTTCCAATAATCACCCAATAACCTCCCTTTCGAATGAGAGATTAAGGATGTGAAAGGCACAAATCGCAAGTAGGTATGTAAATTTACAACACTTCGTTGCTCAAATGATCCTTCTCTGTATATATTTTGGGTGAGAAAACTCACCAATTTATAGACCTAGGGTCTCTCTGTTTGAATTGCGTATGCGAGGGCACCACTTGAGTTGTTTGTCCTATTTTCAAAGAAAAGCTAATTCCTTGATTTAGAATCTCCTTGCATGAGGTCTCTAAAATAAATACATTCATGACTGAAGTCTCTCTCCTTGAATACAAGCTATTCCTTGCAATTACATGACCTAAAGCCTCAGTTAACTGGTGGACTTGCTGAGGTTTGACTTTTTGCCAGTCAAACTTTCTATTCACCTCACCTTGGGGTGAATGCTGCTATTCGTACCTAGGTGGGACAAATGCTAGTTTGTATTCGTCCCTGGGTGGTACGAGCAGAGAGCAAGGTGCCAAAAAGGTGCAAAATTTACCTCTAACCTCCAAAATACTTCTGGGAGTGGTTAGGACCACTTTTTTACCTTTGGGTGCTGCCCTAGGGGTTGTGTGTGTCAATGCGATCGATGCTTGTTGTCACATAATTGGATTGGTGCTATTTTGGTGTCTACAAATGCCCCTTTTTGGGAAACACTGTGCAAGGTGCAACGCCGAGCAAAAATAGATAACCAAAGCACTAATGATTAGGGTTTCTCAATAACCTAACCAACTCTTGATGCCCCAAGTATGGAAAGGGCACGCATTCTTGAATCCTTGCTTCTGACGAGCTAAGGAACTTAATTCAAGTGTTAACCTTGTTTGGTGAGGTGTTACTTGAGCTTGGACATTGATCAGTAATGAATAGGCAAAGGGCGTAAACTTTTGTCTATGGGAACCTTGAGTTCATGATTCACAAATGCCAAGTGTTTGATCAGCTTGTGATAATTGCTTGTTTGCTGCCCCAAGCAAGGGTGCGATTGTCTTTGTCAATGATCCTTTGAATGCATGTTATTTTCATGATTGGGTATATTGTTGTTGATTGGCGACTAAGTGTGATTGCCCCCTCAAGTGACGAATCAATGAGGGAATGACCGACATGAGAAAAGCGACGAGTCACTTGAATGAAGATGACTTAGGTAAGGGTGCCTTTAGTTGTTTACCATTGAATGCAAAAGTAGTTTCCGAACATTTTTGACCTATTTTTGATGGGTGTGAACCCTTTTTGTGACGCATTTTGGAGTTGAAATTGTCAAAAATATGTCCTCCCGTGGAGTGGTCCGAAAATGGTAGCCTTCTTAAGGAGTAGGATAGTGATAATTTGTAACCCCAACATCTATTTTGGATGCCAAGAATGTCAGGTGCAAAAGTGCCTTCGTTCGGAAATGTTATTGCTATTTTTGGATCGGTTTTGACCTGTTTTGGTGACGTCGTTTGGGGATGAAATTCTCAAAAATCCGTCTTCCCATGGAGCGGTCAGGCTATGGTAGCCTTATTAGGGAATAGGATAGTGAATATTTGTGACCTCGACATCTATTTTGCATGCCTAGAATGTCAAGTGCAAAAGCACTCTTATCGAACACTTTTAGGGCTTGTTTTGATGCATTTTTGTGCAGTTTTTGCTATTTTTGAAATTTTTGCTCTGTATTCATCCCTGGGTGGGATGAATTCCTATTTAGTATTCGTCCCAAGGAGGGATGAGTTCTAAACAGAGTTCTCATCCCAAGGAGGAACGAGTATAGGCTCAAAAAGCCTATTTAAACGCCAAAACTGAGTTTTGGGCTCATTTGCATTTATTTTTCTTGGCAATTTGGAGCTCTGAGGAGGAGGAGGTCAATTCTACGAAGCAAAGCACTACCAAATTTTTATTGTGACCATGAGTTCACACATCGGATCGAGCGGTAGAGCCGAAGCAATACCAGTGAGTGCCCTTCCTCTTTATTATTTTGTGTTGCAATTGGAAAAACCGCAAGTTAGTTGTTTTTGTCTCTTTGTTTTTCTGGTTTTTCAAATTTTAAAAATGAAACCCTAGTCTATGAACACTTAGCTTAAAACTTAATTTAACCCTATTCAAGCAAAGATCAAAATTTAGTTGAAAACTGAGCTAAAAAAACTTATTTTAGAACATAACTTAAAACCTCGCTTAACCCGAATTGAACGAAGTTCAAAAATTAGGTGAGAAACGTAGGGTAAAACTGAACGTAAAAATGTAGCTCAACCCTAGTTATTTTTTGTTTTTGTGTTTTTAATTTTCTAGTTTAGAGTTAAAAACCCTAGGTCTGAAAATTTATTTTGTGATTGTTTTTGTTTATTTTTTAATTGAGCAGTTAGAGTTAAAAACCCTAGAACTAACCAATGATTTTTGTAATTTTTTTGTTGTTAATTTATTTAGAGTTAAAAACCCTAGACCTGACAAATTATGTTTTTAAATGTTTGTTGTTTTTTAATTTATCAATTAGAGTTAAAACCCTAGAAATGACAAATAATTTTTTGTTTTTTAATTTTTTTCTATTGTTAATTTATCAGTTAAAGTTAAAAACCCTAGATCTGATAAATTAGGTTTTTGAATTTTTGTTATGTTTTTGGCTATACAATTTGATGCATTGTTGTATATTCATTGTTAGTGTTGTACAGTTTTTTAATTTTTTTAATGTTTTTATGTTGTTTTCTTTTGCAGGTTGTGAAGAGCTGGTACCGGGTGCCTACTGTTTTCATTGAAGCGTGTGCGACGCTATATTTGGTTGACTGGGACTGGCTTGACGCCCTTAGGCTCAAGAAGGTGACTCGGTTGGAGCTGATGGTCAGGTATCAGGCCTATCTAATAGCCCTAATCAACCTGTGGGAACCCCAGACCAACACCTTCCATCTCCCAATAGGGGAGATGACGATTACCTTGGAGGATGTCTATCGGATTCTTCGGATTCCAATAGATGGACTGTCGATCCGGACGATGCCGTGGGATCGAAGGACAATAGTACTGATACAATTTTTTGGGCATGGGGAGGAGTTGGGTGTGGAGAGCCCAATGGAGAGGGCAAAGGGCGACTGCCAGATTGGTGGCATACTGGTTCGATGGTGGCTAGAGAGGGGTGTGTTGGGAGTGAGGCACACGTAACTCATGGGCCTCATTTCCAACATGTTGCTCCCCGAATATTCGAGTGCGAGGTTCCCGTGGAACCTGCTAGAGGTGGTGTTCAAGTTGGTAGAGTTTCCAAAAGATGCATCGATGATTATGAGATGGGGATAGATTTTGCTAGCACAACTCTATGATGAGCTACTTGTTGCAGTGCTGGGCTTGGCAGCACATAGCAATGGAGAGGCTAGTGGGGCTACCCTGGATGATGCGAGCAGAGATGACAGACCGAAAGATCGGATATGGGGTACTATGGTAGAGGTCAGAGGAGCAGAGACAGAGTCGATGATGGGTAGGTGTCGTAGGGCACTATACCGATGCCTTGGCTCAGCTTACTCCTGGGGAGGTGTTCTGGTGCCCCTATCGGGACTGTCCAACCTATCTTGAGGCTAGAGAGTGGCTTTGGTAGGTACAGAGGGGGTGGTGGCTGATTGGGCATCACAATACTGAGTAGGAGTTATTCCCATACTATTGGGTGACCCGACAATTTGGGGTGTGTTAGGGGATTCCTGGTTAGCCCATGGTCTATCGACATCAGGGGGATGAGAGGACTTTGGACCGGCTAGTCATTGCGCCACTTGGTGAGGATTCAGATACAACTATTGACATCCTAGATGTGGATGACATCGGGGTTATTGCCAAGTATGAGTAGTGGTGGACTTTACAATGATGGCGAGGTGAGGGGCCTCTAGGGGGTGCAACAGGGGATGAGGGTGTAGAGGCACCGAGAGAGGGCTGGGGAGTTTTGTTGGATGATGCGGACTTGATAGAGGTTGAGGATTTTGGAGGGGAGTTTGGGGTTCCAGATTAGTTGGAGATGCAGGAAGTCCTAGAGCAGTGGGAGCCAAAGCAGGCTGCTATCCCGGATTCATCGAGGCCTCAGGCAGGTTCATAGGATGTGGAGGCAAGGCATTGCGCTGAGATAGCACGATTGGAAGAACTACTACGGAGATGAGATGAGGAGCTAGGGGAGGCTCTGCAGGAGAGGAATCTCTTGTGGACTTAGCTAGCTAAGTGAGAGAATGCATGGGTTGCATCCCATCGGTAGGATGGGGATACCGATGCTGCACGAGAGAGGGATCTTTGTGGGTGCACCTAGCATAGCATGATGATGTAGTAGCTTACTACCATCGATGGGAGGCAAAGTGGGGTTGGTGGGAGGCAGAGTGGCTTTGGCATCGGATGGATATGGAGGGAGAGATTATTCACCTTGGTGGACGAATAACTGAGCCCCCTAGAGGTGGCTCTTCATGTCGAACGAGATATAGTGATATTGAGTAGTCAGCATCATCTCATCACAGGCGGCTAGATGAGGGGGGCACTAGTAGGTGTGATGCAGGGTCGAGCAGCAGTCGCCCTGAGAGGTCCCATAGGACCCACATCGTGGGGGGTAGTTCCCGTTGCACCGATCCTGCATGATCATGGTGGTCGACGCCCTAGGCTTGGGGGTTTTTGATTTTTTGGCTTTTGTTGTGGGGTTAGAGGACCGGTTCATTGTAGCCTATGGGCAGTTTTGATGATATATACAGATGACTCTTCTCTTCTTTTTTTTTTTTTGGTGTTTATGCACTTTTCATGGTTTGTTTTGATGTACATGTTTTTACATTGATGTATGCAAATGCGATTATGAATGCGATGTTTCTAATTTATATGATGTATGCCAATGGAATGAATGACATGAGTTGTTGATAACTTGTCAATGCACCATAGACTATGCAATATTTGACTGACTTGTTGTACTAATGGGATGACTTTGTGGAATGACTTTGCATGTGAAAACTTTGTTTTTGTATTTTGCATATTTTCTAATGGTGATGTACGAAATGAAATGTGCCAGCTATTTTAAAATGTAATTAAGCTTTTCTAAGATTCAGATATTTTAACTAACTAGCCAAGACTGTACATTTATCTTGCAAGACTTTTGAACAAGGTATAAATCCGACTTGAATTTAATAAAGTTATTTCACATCCTTGTGTGTGCAATTGAGTTCGTTTATGTGGTATTTGTCAGGATACCGCCAATGCCAGATAGGCTATCAACCAAACCTGTACTGAGGATCACCTAATTAGCTCCACTAACTTCGTTGTATTTAGTAAGATTAATCCATAGGACAATCTAAGGTACCATAAGCTAGCTCATCCACATGCAAACATTGGTCTGCGCACATGCAAACTAATGTGATAGACATATCGTAATGCGGTTAGGATACCGCCATTGCCAGGTAGGTTGTCCACCAAACCCATAATGAGGATCACTTAGATGGTCTTTCAAATGCTGAGAATTCTAGAGATTCAAGTTCAGGTTGTGTGTTTGCTCAATGGTTTGGGATACTTTCTCATCTACATAGTGATGAAAATCACTGTTTATTTTTCTTTTTGTTTTTCTTTTTGAGCAAGGATTTTGAATAGTGGTGATAACCACTATTATTTGATTTTGTATTTTGAGCTTTGTAATGTTGAGCTTGTAAGTTTGTGGCTTATGAATGGCCTTGATCCTATTGGCCTTAGGGATGACTACCCATCCTATTCAAGGACGTGTAGTATGAATCCTTACGACTTTGGGAACCAAGGGGATGATGAAGATTATGAAGTAAGGGCATTGATCTTTTAGGCCTTGGGGATGACTACCCATCCTTTTTAGGGACGTGTAGTATGAATCCTTACAACTTTAAGACCAAAGGTGAGTGGAGATGGTTGTGATGATGGTTTATTTGAATTTTGTTTTTGAATGGCGTTGATCCTTTTAGGTCTTGGGGATGACTACCCATCCTTGGCAGGGACGTGTAGTACAAATCCTTACAACTTTGGGGATCAACTGTGATTGGGATTTTTGGTAGTGGTGAAAACCACTGTTTATTGGGGGGAATGGATGGGGAAGAGCTCGTCCTTTTGTCAATTCTCAGCATTCTAGAACCATTCGCACAGGGGGATGAACAGGCTAATATTTCACCTATGGTACCCTAGACTACTTTGTAGGTTTCTCTTGCATTCACACAAATTAGGAATTATTTTATGTGTTTTAACTTGTGTAGGGATGTTATGTAACAAGGCGTGATCCAAGTAAAACTTACCTGTGTAAAATATGTTTAAATTTGTACAGTTTTTGGCTAAAAATTGAAAGACAGCTTAATGACGAAAACCCTATATACATTAGGAGACAACTGACTATGCTAAAAATGGCAATGGTGTTATTTTGGATGTATGCATTTATGAAATGGATTTGATGTGGAAAATGATGGAATTGCCAAGTAATGACAGTCTATGGTGCTTTTGACTTGTATGACCTAGCAAATATGTAAAGTATGGATGCGATGCCTAATGCAACCTATATTTTTGTACTTTGATTTTTATGAGTATGCATGAAATTAAAATGCAATGTGTTTTTGTTATTTTTGATGATTTTATTGTTTTTGTTTGTTTTTAAATATTTATTTTGACCAAGCAGTTATGGTAATGCTTGGATCTTTTGGTGTTTACCAAAGGGTTTATGGATACCTTTGGAGCATTTTTGGGGTTGACCAAGCGATTGCAAGAATCCTTGGAGCTTTTGGGTTGACCAAAGGGTTTATAGATACCTTTGGGGCATTTTGGTTTGACCAAGAGATTGCGAGAATCCTTGGAGCTTTTGGGTTGACCAAAGGGTTTATAGATACCTTTGGGGCATTTAGGGTTGACCAAGTGATTATGAGAATCCTTGGAGCTTTTGGGTTGACCAAAGGGTTTATAGATACCTTTGGGGCATTTAGGGTTGACCAAGCGATTATGAGAATCCTTGGAGCTTTTGGGTTGGGCTATGGCTCTCTAGATGTGGAATGGCCTCAAATGACTGATGTTCAAGGGTTTTGTTTCCTTGATTCCTTTAAGAGAGGTGATCTGGTATGTTCTAGGTCCTATTCTATTGTCGATGACATAAGGACCTAACCAGTTTGCCATGAACTTGTCCTATAGATGGGATGGCAAATTAGAATTCCCTAAAATGTATGGAAAGTGAAAAATGATAGAATTGTTGTGTAAGTACGGTCTATGGTGCTTGTGACATGTATGACCAGGAAATATGCAATGTATGGATGCGATGCCTAATGCAACTTATATTTTTGTATTTTGATTTTTACGAGTATGCATGGAATTGAGATGCAATTTTTTTGTTATTTTATTGTTTTTGTGTGTTTTTGAATATTTTTTTTTGACCAAGCGGTTATGGGAACCCTTGGAGCTTTTGGTTTGACCAAAGGGTTTATGGATACCTTTGGGTTGTTTTAGGTTGACCAAGAGATTGCAGAAATCCTTGGAGCTTTTGGTTTGACCAAAGGGTTTATGGATACCTTTGGGGTATTTTAGGTTGACCAAGAGATTGCAAAAATCCTTGGAGCTTTTGGTTTGACCAAAGGGTTTATGGATACCTTTGGGGCATTTTAGGGTGACCAAGCGATTACAAAAATCCTTGGAGCTTTTGGTTTGACCAAAGGGTTTACAGACATCTTTGGGGCATTTTGGGGTGGACCAAGTGATTATGGGAATCCTTGGAGCATTTGGGGTGGGCCATGGCTCTTTAAATGTGGAATGGCCTCAAATGACTGATGTTCAAGGGTTCTAGTTCCTTTATTCCTTCAAGAGAGGTGAGTCGGTATGTTCCAGGTCCTATTTTACTATTGATGACATAAGGACCTAACCAATTTGCTATAAACTTGTCCCTTAGATGGGGCGACAAGTTAGAATTTTGTTGGTTCTATTTTAAGACCAAGTCACCAACCTAAAAGTCCCCCAGGTGAACCTTCATGTTGTATGCTTTCTTAAGTCGCTCTTGATAGATACGCAAATGCTCGAGAGCATTGATGCATCGTTCATTGAGCAACGTAAGTTGGTCTAACCGGGCCTGTCATGCAGTATCATCATCGATGAACTCTTGCATTGATATGCACAGTGAAGGGATTTCCAACTCGAGGCATGACAGCCTCGGAGCCATACACCAGCAAAAATGGAGTTGCCCCAGTGGGCATCCGAATGCTAGTGCGATAAGCCCATAGGGCAAGCGAGATTTGAATGTGCCAATCCTTGTGACTATCTGTGACCATATTTTTGAGGATAGTGACTAGCATTTTGTTGGACGCATTTGCTTGCCCATTTTCCTGTAGATAATAGGGTGTTGAAAAACTATACTGAATTTTGTATTTTGTTGTCAAAGCACGCACATATTTATTCTTGAATGACGTCCCATTATCCGAGATAATCTTGGATGGAATACCAAAATGACATATTATGTAAAATAAACTCCGCAATACAAGTTCCAGTCGTAGAGGTTAGCGGAATTGCTTCCACCCACTTGGTGAAGTACTTTGTGGTCGTTATGATGAATGTGTGATGACCTAATGGCACAAGGGAGATCTTTTCGATTAGGTCAAAGCCCCACTACAAAAATGGCCAAGCCGATTGGATCGGCTGTAAGGCCTAAGAAGGTACGTGTGTCAAATGGTGTTGACACTTCATGCACTTCCTTACATACATGCAACAATATTGCTCTAAATATGGCCAATAATAGCCCATGCAGAGAATGTGCTTTGTGATGGCCATACCACTGAAGTGGCCATTGCATGTACCATCGTGCGCTTGGGTGATCGCCCAAGTGGACTCCTACTGATCCAAGCAACGAAGGAGGATTCCTTCATAACTATGACGGTACAAAATATCTCCTAGCAAGACATATTTTGTCGCTTTCTATTTAAATGATCTTTTTGCGACGTGTGTCAATCCAAGTGTGAGGTTACCTAGCTTGAGGTAATCCCTTATGGTTGTGTACCAATCCTGCTGATTAGAAACCTCGATGGTATGAACGGCCAATCCCTCTTGAATTTCATCCCTAGCAAAAGTCGAGCGGGAAAGAACTTGTAAGAATAGTGTTGTGTTGCTATTAAGAGGGGTCGGGGAGAACAAGGACCCCTAGTTGGCTTGAGTCAAAAAATCATGGATTCGAGAGAACCTATCCTGAGATGGTTTAATCTGGATCAGGTGGATTCTTGGTGTTAGGTCAGAGCTTGCATGCTCCATCATGGATTGCGATAATGATTTGACCTGAATACTTGTCATCTCACCGAAAGGGTCTTGCAAGATTAGTGACCCCAAGGAGGCCATAGTGTCCACAAAATGATTCATTGATCGAGGGAGTGCCTCGATGTCGTACCATTCAAGCTGTGCTAGGAATTTGTCCACAAGGGCTTTGTAGGCCTATAGAACTAGGCATTTACATTGGAATACCCCCTTTACTTGGTTGACAATTAACAATGAATCACCAAAGATGTTTAAGCGTTTGATGTTCATGGTGATTACTATCTGAAGACCTATGAGCAAGGCTTTGTATTCAGCATTGTTGTTGGTGCACAAGAAATCTAATTTAAATGATAGAGGTATTGGAGCCCCTTGCAATGTGAAGAATACAATTCCCATGCCACCCCCTTGCTCACATTTAGAACCATTGAAGAATAGCGTCATGTCGGCCTGTGACTCAGGCTCATTAGAATCTGGGGATTCTAAAACATGGAAGACCCCATCATTAGGTAGTTCTATGGTCAGAGGTTGATCGTCTTCAAGAGGAGCCTCTGCTAGTTGATCGGCGATGACTTGACCTTTTATGGATTTTTGTCCAATGAATTCTATGTCAAAATTTGTCAACAACATGATCCATTTTATCGTGCGTCTACTATGATAAGTATGACTCATCATGTATCGCAATGGATTCTCCTTAGAAACAACATACATCATATTGTTGAGCATGTAGTGGCATAGATTTTTGGTAGCAAACACCACTGCCAAGCATAGCTTCTCGATGTATGCATAGTTAAGTTCATAACTAACCAAGGTGTGGCTAAGATAGTAAGTAGCATGTTCTTTGTGTGGTTCATTTTTCTATGACAGCATGGTGCCCAATGCCACGTCAATAGCTGAGATGTATAAGTAGAACGACACTCCTGGTCTAGGTGGTGTCAATACTGGTGGTGAAGCCAAGTATTATTTTATGTCGTCAAAGGCTGACTGGCACTCGTCATCCCAGTGAAATGCTACCCCCTTGTGCAATAATTTATTCATGGGTCGGCACTTGTCAGATAGCTGCGCTATGAAGTGCTTGATTGACGCAACCTTTCCCTGCAGGATTCTAAGCTGCTTGATGGTAGTTGGGGGAAGCATTTCAAGGATTGCCTTGACTTTGTTTGGATCCACCTCGATTCCTATCTTTAAGACTATGAAACCCAAGAGTTTTCTAGATGTGACTCCAAATACGCACTTCTTGGGGTTTAGTCTAAATTTATGTTCAATGAGGCGACCAAGGATCTTGCTTAAGTCATCGAGATGATCTAGGTGCAAAAGAGATTTTGCCAAAAAATCATCCATGTAATATTCCAAAGTTTTATGCATGTGATCATGGAAGATGTATGTCATGGCACGTTGGTAGGTGGCGCCAAAATTTTTAAGGCCAAAGGGCATGACCTTAAAACAAAATGTCCCCAAGGCGTTGTGAATGCCATTTTTAGTTGGTCTTCGGGATTAATACGAATTTGATTGTATCTCAAGAAACCATCCATGAGGGAAAGCATTTCATGGCCCATTGTAGCGTCTACCAATGCATCAATTCTAGGCAAGGGGAAATCATCCTTAGGACTCACTTTATTTAGATCTAGAAAATTAGTGCATATGCAAATCCTTTCGTTAGGCTTCTTGACGGGTACCATGTTGGATAGCCATGGTGGGTAATCCACACAGATGACAAACTGTGCATCCAAAAACTTTTGTAATTCATATTTGACCATTAAGGCCACTTTTGGGTGCATCTTACGTAGTTTTTGCTTAACTGGCTTGACTGTCGGATCAAACGTTAGATTATGCATGACTAGCTACAGATCTAGTCCCGACATGTCTTTGTAGGACCATGCAAAAATCTTCTTCTTCTCTTTGAGAAGGGAAATGTAGTCGGATTTCTCTTCGGGGGATAGAATTACCCCTAGCTTGATAATCTATGGATTCATTGGATCAAAGCCGATGTCTACGTTAGTCATCTCCTCGATCGACATGTGGGATCCAGCCTCCAACTGGTGTGGAGTTGGGATCAAGTGGATATCATTTATTGAGTTTAGATCTACATTGGGAACCTCTGGTTCCTCTTTAGCATGAAAAATATCCTGAGTTGGCCCTAGGGTGAAATGAAGCATCTCACCAAAAGGCCAGTACTATGATGGGGATGGTGGTGAATTGACGTGATCCCAGTCTATGGCGTCTATGTTTAGATACAATGACTATGTTGGATCAGCCAAATTATGGATGGGGGTGGTTAAGTCAATGGAGATCATGTTGATGAAATGATTTTGGTCTCCATTACCATAGGTGTGGTTACTCGGACATCCTGAATGATTTTTGTGCTCCGAATCTGGTTTTGGAGGTATTGGCACGAATGGATCGGCCCTATGTGTAGGGAGGAGGATAGGGTATACCCTCAGCACTGATATCTCTATAGGGTCTCTGGGTGGTAGGTGTTATCTATATGTCCAAATTTGCAGATTCAACACTTGGTCCCACTACGCTGGGTTTAGGTGCCACTCATCCCTTGGCCTTATGTTTAGTTGTTCAAATATGTCATCAATATTCATGGGGTATTATTGCTACATCTATCGCATGTGATTGAGATAGGCCATCTCAGTCTCATATTCATAATCGCTATCAGAGATCCAGCGGCCTTCGTTGGCTCCGACAACTATTTGTGACATGTGAGGCTCATCCTGATCAAGCAAATTAATGTGGTCCCATCAAGGTTGTTCCGCTCTGGGTGGGGGGACCTTATTCTCTTGAGGTGGTACTTGCTCACTTGAAGCAGCCAAAGGAAACATTGTCATGAAGCTCTCCTGATAATCATCTATGGGTGTCACTTGTGAAAGATTGCTATCAGACTCGAAAGGATCCCAAGGTGCTACCTCATACTTTGACTCGTCTTTTGAAGACCCTTCTTGGTCTTGTCTATATCCCTCTTGCAGGTGAGTCCTCGAACTTTATCCCTTTTCGACTGAAGAGAAAGGGTTGTTAAGGTCAACAAGGTTGGTGGTTAGAAATGGGAGATAATCCCCCAATATATATGTTGTGTTAGGATTGGCATATGGATCTAATGTCGACCCATCCTTGTTGCCTATCCCTAGGCCTTGCATGTTCTCTACCAAGATGTCGAGGGGTAGGGGGTGGTTGAACCCTACTCCTGACTTGTCGTATGACATTTGATATCTTGGTTGGCAAAGAACGCACACTCCTTGCTCATACCTTCCCAAACCATATCCATGCCAGTTACATTGGCATAGTTGGATAAATAGTTGACAAATAGTTGACATCTTCATCAAAGGGATTTTCATCTTCTTCTTCTTGCATGTAAGGTTCAATGCCATTATCGAGGCCCCCATAAACAATTTTTTTTTGATTGGGTGGGTAGCCGAGAGGAACCATAGTGTCGATGGGGAGTCGAGGTCTCCCCATGTCCTGCATGGACTCAAGTGTGGGTGTTGCTACAATGTTTCACACTAGATACTCCCCTAGGCCCGTATTGGCAATTTCAATGGTGATCGTTGGTGGTTGAGGGGGAGCTAATGGGAGTTCTTCCTGAGTCCACTCCATGTAGGGTGAACCAGGCATCTCGACTTCAACTAGGCATCTCTTCGGTAGAGATGGTTGATACTAATGGCGATGCCTATTCTAGGGGTGTCTTGCCCTTGTCCTTCGGTGTGGCCACCATAGGTGGCATTGTTGGTGAAGGACCAGATGATGAAGATGGACCCGGATGGTGATTTTATGGACTTAATAGTGAGGATGCATGTGGAATCAGACCCTATTTAGATGGATTCAATTGAAAATCCAAATGTGTCGATGGAAGGGTCGATTGCGGCATTAGTTGCACCATATTGCAATACTTGAAGGGCTCTAAATCCGTCGGGACTACATGCACCTGCCCTTCGAATATGTACATTAGGCACTGATGAGCTATTGAAGGGACACACTTCATGTCCCTAATCCAAGGCCGCCCCAACAAGATATTATAGGCCATCTCACCTTCCAAGATGTGGCACAATGTATGAATAGTATTTTGTCCCACTTGGATGGGTAGGACAATAGTGCCAACCATTGAGCATATCACATCATTGAATGCTCACAGAGTGTAGGTGGAGGCCACGATGTGAGATACTATCAACTTCAGATGTTTCAATGTGACCGTTGTAATTATATTATTGGACAAGCCAGTTTCTACCAACACCCTCTTATACAGAATCCCGTTGACCCACGCAATGATGTGCAAGGGTGGATCCGCCATATCACCAGTCATCGATTTCAGCTCATCTTCTCTAAAGGTGATGACCGATTTTGTACATTGTTTTACATGTCCCACAAATTTTTTGAAAGAGTTTGCTTCGTGGGGCTGCAGCTCGATGGCTTTTAATATCTCCATTAGAGCCTCCCGATGGGGCGTTGATTTTTGAATGAGCTCATAAATGGAGAGCCTAGACGACGTGGTCTTTAGACTTTGGGTAAATCTAGTCCTAATCATGGCCACGGGTCTAGGTGGGGGAGGTTGCGTAGGGTGTTGTTGAGGTTGTGACGTCGATGGAACCTCTCCTATGGCCATCGTGGGGGTAGCTCCTAGGTACCTCTTGTTCCTAGTCACTATGCTTATCATCCCTACATACCCCTGCATGGGACAATTTTGTGTACCTCATTGACTTGAAGGTTCTTTGCCTACATATCATGGGTAGGCAGGGGGTCTTTGAAGACTCCCATCTATTGGTTGTTTTGCGCTACGAGGTTGTCCACTACCATCATATTATTGTCTATTAGGTCTTGCACCAAGCCTTTAAACTTCCAACATGCATTAAGGTCATGTCCCTTCCGTTTGTGGAACCTACAGTACAAGTCTTCCCTATAGCCCTTAGGCTTTGGTGCATTGGGTTCTATGGGTTGAATCTTAGGAAGGTTGATCAAATTTGTTGTTGACAAGCGATCAAACAGGGAGTCTCTAGACTTTGTGTAAGGTGTGAATTGTCACCTAGGGTGACGCTACTGATTTTGTTCTTGTCTCTAGTTTTCTCTATCATAACTGTTAAGAGGCACTACTTGAGCCTTTTGGGGCTGTGTTGCTTGTGCAGGCTTAGGGACATTTATAGAAACCTGATTGACCATAGCGGGTTTCTATTGCATGGTCCCTGTCTTGTTGTTTTTAGACCATTATTTATTCTTTGGCTTGGCTATCTTGCCATCCTAAATCTTGATCTCCTCAATGATTTTGGCTTGCGCCAGGGCTTCCTCAAGAGTGGCATATTGTTGCAGCTATAATAGCATGAAGATCGATCTCAAACAACTTTTTGAGAACATTTGGGTCAAATCAGACATGGGAGGGAGGTAGGGCATCTTTGAAAGCAACATCCTCCACTGATTCCCATAGGCCACCATGGTTTCTTCCTCATACTTCCTGAGGCTAGCTAGATCGCTTAGTGACACCTTTTTCTTGGTGTTGAAGGCGAAGCGTTCGAGGAACGTGTCCACTATTTGATCCAAGTTACTAATGTTTTGCTTTGGCAATTGAGTGAACCAATCCAAGGTAGGGCTTGCAAACATGGTGATGAATGTTCTTAGTAGTAAAGCATCATTATCTTGAATGCCAAAGCATTGGCTCAAGAATCTAGTCACATGCTCTTGGGCATCTTCCTCCCCTCTAAGGATTGCCAACTGAGGCAATTTAAAGTGTTCAGGGTAAGGGGGTGCTGGCACTAACGGATGCATAGGATGACTGCAGAGTTGGCATAAAGTGGGTTTTTGGGGCCCATAAGTCTTGGTCTCCACATACTCCAAGTGCTCTAGCAGCACTTTATATGCATCGAAAGATTTAATCTCTTCCTCCTTAGTTTGTTCCTATTGCGGGTTACAGGGAACTTGAGGCCTATAGAGTGGTGGCCGAATAACTCCCCATCTTCCTTGGTAGGGCGTTTCTACCCACTCTTCTTCTTGCTCATACTCCTCATAAGTTTCTTGAGGAGTTCTTGGGTGAGACCCATGACCATGGGTGGGTGCCCATGGAGGGTACCCCTCATTGTTCCTGGGAGTGACCTCCCACTCAGGTCTAGGGGGTCTCGGAGGCAGCACTTGGTAAGGTCTTGGAGGCCTATCTTGCACTAGGGGGTTATGCCTTTCTACCCTCTGTGTTCGAGGGGTTGGAACCCTCTTAGGCATAGTGTTGTGGAGCAACTCATCTATTTGGCACCAGATGTGCTCTTTGCTAAGGCGATATAGATGCTCTTGTTGTTGTTGGTCTTGCCTGAGTTGCATGATTTTTGCTTAGCGGGCGGTATGTTTGGCAAATGCCAAGTCAATTTGTTTCATTGTCTTGTATTTAGGAAGCCTAGATGCCTCTCCTATATGTATATCTCACTTATGGTGATCCGAGATCCCTATGGGTTGCTTTCCTCTATCGAGGTTAGCGGCATTCACCCGAGGCTCTGGCCTTAGTGGGTGATCCTGATACATAGCAGGTGCGGAGGCGCATTGCTCCCATGTTGTGTATTGCTCTTGAGGAATGTAGTGGTCTTCCTCGTACTCCCTTTCATATGTGTGAAAGGTGTAGGCAGAATTGGCTTGCCATGTCTGAAGAGCCTTGTGCTCTGGATTTAGCCTAGTGTTTTTTATAGTAATAAGGGGTAAAGGAGGGATGATGAAATCATGTGGCCCCTCTTTATGGACCCTATGTTGCTCTAGCACTTCCTCGCATGGTGGCCACTCATAATGAGCGTTTAAGGGAGACCTCCTATCTATGTTGAGTGCCATGTGTATGGCTTCCTCCTGAAAGGGTCTATGCTGAGTGGGAGTGCCCCTCGAAGGGGTGCCTCCATAGTCCCATTCTGTAATGGCATGATGTGGACTATCTTGTGGATTAGGCTACCAAGGCGGTATGACCAAGTCCTCAGGACTATATCGGAGGTGACTTGTCCCACTTTGTACACTTTCTACAGCTCCTACCCATGATTGGGCTCGGCTACGGGTGTACACCATGCTGATGTTTACCTAAATATGTGTACATTTTTATCTTCTTTAGGATTTCTTATGCTACACTAAAAAAAATGGAAACACACAATCAAAGCAATGATTATCTTGTTTATGGATTAAAAGTGTGCCCTAAATCTGGTTCGATGTGTTTTGATGTTTGTTTTGAGAACCTTGTAAAGAAATTTTTGTATATGCAATATGAGGACTCTTATATCTCCCAAAAATGGTCACCCCTTCAATATACCACTGCCAGGCCGTTATACCGAACCTATCTATATACCCACCCTTATGTGAGGGAGACTATAGGTACGTGAGAGCATAACAGTACGTGGAACATAGGCGGTACGAAAGGGGAATCACTCTGTTTATGACACCTACCATAGAAGACTTATCCTCATGCACTAGAAATCATCCCAGCTACACTTGGTCAACTTTTTTTAGGAATTACGTCTAGCAACAATCACGATCGGGGTTATGTATGCAATATTTCAAGCTAAGGTGGTGATGAAATCCACCATTGGTCTTGATCAAGGTTTGGGGTTTTACGACCAACTCATTTGTGTTCAGATTATATCATGATGTGTGAGGTTCTTTTTATTTTACATAAATGAAGAAAACAGGCATTAAAACTCTCCTATGCAAGCAAATAACCAGAAAATAGAAAACATAAAGCTAAAAATGATAGAAGGTGTTTAGGACCCCTACCTCTTCTCTACCAAAATTGGATGCCTCTGAATTTTTGCCCTGAAATTGCATAGAGAGATATTCATCCTGATGTGAGATGAATAACAAATTTGTATTCATCCCATGGTGAGACGAATTCCTATTCGTCTCAGGGTGGCACGAATTCCAGCTTTATATTCGTTATAGGATGGAATGAGCAGCAGTCCAGTGCTTGAAAGATTGATACCTGTAAGCAAAAACACACAAATTTTGATCAAAAAATTAATCTTAAAATCAAGGGACAAATTCCCACCATGATCACCACTAAAATCATGAGGATACAGAAACAAAAATGGAAATGCCGAGTGCGACATATGCAAAATCAAAACGTAACGCTAAGTCCTACGAACTGAAACACATGAAAGGAGAGAAACATAAACCCATTGAAACAAGATAGAAAGCAAACGTCGAATACAACCCTTTTTATTAATTTTCTTTAAAATCATGTTACAATACGTCTCCTCCATTTTGGAGACTAGGAGCATTAAGTAGATCTCTATTACACCACGGATTGATACGCTTTCTTCCACGTGCCCACATGTAAAATGGGCGGACCAAACGTCACCTTCGCTTGCATGAATATGTCTTTGATTCCTTGCTACTCCTCTGGTGTCGATATCCTATGTTCAGATAAATGTAAAATGATTAGTAGCACCTGCGGATGGAGAGAAACATGCGATCCCCAAGGCCTGCGGTTAGTGTATGCATAAAATGATTAAAATGATAACTGAAACATATCAGAATGAGCTAAAAACTTTACATAAGCAATAAAACATTACCAGGAAGCCACTACAAAAATAACAGTCTATAAATCTTACACATATTTCTAATCACTCCGGGGTGGGACGATTAGGACTGTCATAACCTATCAGAAAGCCACCTCTCAAATGTCTAATCTCAAGACCTCCAAATAACCTTTAAAGTTGGTGTTAGGTAAAACAGGCTATTTTGGGACAACCCAAATGGTTATATTTTGCCAATTTGGCCTCTATCACCCAGAATATGATGATGCTCTCTGCATGTTAGTGAAAGCAAGAAATAACAAAAGCATGATCAAAACTTCTCAAAATCTTATGAAATTTAAATGAAAACATATGTAAACAACCTAGAATCAGATGCAAAAGAAAAATTAGGGAAATCTTCCACATATTTCTAATCACTTCGAGGTGGGGCGATTAGAACTATGACAGTGCGGGGGGCACCTGGGGGCAGGATGCCCACCGTTTGGGACTCTATTTTGGAACCAATCCACTTGGGATGGGTCAAAAACATCTTATGGGGTTGTGTCAAAAAATTTGGTGAGATATTGTGGCCAAATGTCTGGGTTTGGGTCTGGATTGTGCTTCCAATAATCACCCAATAACCTCCCTTCCAAGAGAGAGATCAAGGATCTAAAAGCACAAACGATGGGTGAGGATATAATTTGGAAGCACTTCATTGCTCCAAAATCTCCTCTCTATTCCTATTTTTGGGGTGATAAGACTCACCAATTTATAGACCTAGGGTCTCCCTCTTTGAATGCGCATGCGAGGGCGCCACTTGAGTTGCTTGTCCTATTTTGAGAGAAAATATTATTTCCTAATTTAGAGTCTCCTTGCATGAGGCCTCCAAAAATCAAGGCATGCATGACTAAAGTCTCTCTCTCTGATTTGAAGTCGTTCCTCACAATTGCATGTCCCGAAGTTGCAGTTAAGTGGCGGACCTATCGAGGTTTGAATTTTTGCCAGTCAAACCCGCTATTCACCCCACATTGGCACAAATGCTACTAATCATCCCTGGGTGAGATGAATACAAGTTTCTAATCATTCCAAGGTGGGACGAGTAGGGATCAAAGTGCCAAAAAGGTGCCAAATTGATCTTTGACCTTCCAAACTATTGTGTGAGTGGTTAGGACCACTGTTTAACCTCTAGAGGCTGCCTTGGGGGCTGTGTGTGTCAATGCGATCAGTGCTTGCAGTCACATAATCAGATTGGTGTTGTTTTGGTGTCTACAAATTTTAATGATTATACGATACATGGTACTTTGGCGGTACTAAAAGGTAATCACCTCATTGATGGCACTGACCTTACAAAGTCTTCAATCCACATGCATGGGGCGTAACTTCCCCTATACACTTTGGATATCCGAAATTTCATCTGGATTTAAGCCTAAACACGAGAGTGATTGGGGTAGTGGATGGAGTAAAAAAATAGCAAAATGGTAAACTTATCTCTCCTCGACGATTAATAGAGAACAAGCTCAAACATCATTTTTGGTAGCTATATTAGGTGACAAATACAGTAGCGCAATCATGACAGCTTTACCTGTAAGTGTTGGCTAGAGGTATCACAAATATCGAACACTGTAGTGCAATAAATTGCACGGATGGGTGTTAATTATTCCAGGGACTTAGGGAGTGAATTTTATTTTAAATTTTAATTATGTAGTACAAAGCAAGTAAAAATGCAACATACAATGTAAAAGTGCCCACAAAAATAAACCACTATGTGTTGGGCACAGCAAAAAATGCACCTTTACAATAATGCTAAAATTTGCTTTTTCTCAAAAAAATACTCTCTTTCCCCCCTTGATTTTTCAAAAAAAAATACCCGCCCTTTTAAAACTTCTTCTTATAAAGCATTTAAAATTTTTTTTTATATCTAAAGTTAAAAAAAAATATATTATCCCATATAGTAAAAATTATCTTATTAAAAAAAATAATTTTAAACTATAAAAGAAATAATATAAAATATTAATTTTTAACTTTAAAAAAAAAATGTTTTACCTTTGCTTTGGGGGGGTCGACGCGATTCGAACTTGCAACCTCAGGCTCCTGAAGCCTTAACCACTCGACTCACCGCCAGGTGAGCCAATGGGCTGATCTGTAATAGATAAGGCTTCGCTCTTATTTCAAGAGCCTCCACAAGCCAAAAGGCCCTCATGGCAATGCTCCCTCCTCAGCCACCACTCGAGCTGAGCATGAGTGGAGCACAAGCAGTGCGTGAGTGGCGACAAGGTGGCTAGCTCATAGACAGCCAAAACTACCATCAAAATCACTCTGCAAGGATCATTTCAGATTGTTTTCTCCTCTATAATTAAATACAACCAATTTTTTTCCTTAAAAATTAAAAAATGAAGTAGAAACACCTAAAAATTGATCAGCCATTAACGCCCTACGTGATGAAAAAATCAGCTCTAGAAGATTTTTAAAGGATAAAATCAATTTTTAATCCAACCAATCTGCTTCGATTGGCTTCCTTATTCCAAAAAATCCTGCAGAATTGAAAAGCACTGAACACAGTGATAAGGAAAAATACCAACTGTGTCACAGTTTTGACATCAATGACGCGAAGATTTGCAGGTGATAGGCGCATTTGATTTCTTCAATATCGAGGCAGATAAAAGGTTTATCCCACATTGATGGGATAATGAGGCGTATAAGGTTTTAAAAGAATATTTGCTCCACAAAGGAGTATAGCCTCTCGGGGAGAGGCTCTCTCCCGAGAGGGTTGTGGGTAAGCCTCGGTGTTGGCTCCCATGACGTGTTGGTCACCACGCTTAGCCCCTTTTGACTGTATGGTCAATTGCTCCTTTGTTATTTCGACCATATGGTCGACGCTCCTTTACTATGTCGATTGTATGGTCGATCGCTCCTTTAGTTGTTCGTCGATCACTTCTTCCGATATAAAAACCAAATTTTCAAGAAATCCAATCAAACTTGATTAAAAAAATTTCTCTAACTCGATTAAAAAAATTCATAATTTCCAATCGAGATTTAAAAATCTTCGCTCAACTAGAGCTCCGCTACTATGAGATCACTTTGAGAGAAATCAGAGTGGCGGAGGTCACGCTCTGATACCATGTGAGAAGCAGAACAACAATTCAATTATTTGATGAAGTATAAATAATACATTAGGGCTAGGATTAGTTCGGAGGTTGTGGAACCACCCGAGACCAATATAGGCGTAGTTGTAACAAAATAACAACTAGCCTAAATTAATCAATTCTAACAATATAATATCATTAGGATTGAATTAACTAATGAAATAAATATTGAAATATATTCTAACATAGTCCGAGTGGAGTTTTCTTGTACTAGATGACAGATCTCAAGAGATCTGTTGCATCGCTTGTACTAATGAACTCTTGCAAAAGCATCAAGTCTCACTAGGTTAGAAAGCCAAAGTAGAGCATTTTAGATTTTTTCCTAGGGTTGCATAATCATGACAACTTCATAATTCTTACTGTTATAAACACCATTTAATGTGTGTGAGTCCTATGTAGAGCTTTTGCTAATCTTTCATTGTTCCACTTTCTGCCATTTTGGTCCCCAAGATTTGAGCATGATCACAAAATAACTCATCCCCTTTTCTTAGGTTCATCAGTTTTCAGATCAGGTACTCCAACCTATTAAATCAAGGAGCTTCAAAAGTGAGCCAGAGACCATAAGTTAGCGACCATGAAACATCACCTCAAAACAAGGAAATACCCAAAACACCAAAACTCAAAACACAAACTATAACTATATACAAATGTACAATATGATACAGGATGGTGCAAAGATTTGGACTATCACTTTCCTGGATTCCAAACATGACTAGCACATTTCAAAAGATAAATAATATGATACGCATGCCAAATGTTGTAGGAATACATCAAAAACAAGGTCAAGCCAAACACTGAAACAAACTTCAACTTGTCCCTCTCACCATACCAATTTGATTTAGTTCCATTACTAATCGTATGGTGGAGTTTCAAATTATCAAATTGATTAGACAATAATTGATCTTCAATTTCTTCATGTCTATTCTTTAAGATGTCAATTTTACACTTCGATTCATGGTGTAGAAATAAGCTTTCATTTTTAGATATGAGATCTTGCAAATATGAACCTATTTCGACAAATTTCAAAGCCAAATCATTTTTCAAATATGTAGGCCAATCAAATTCATGTAACCATTTGCAAGCATCTAGGATATTTATTAAATGAGCATCGTCATGATTTTTTATCCTAGATTATGTTACTAATTGATTATGAACTTGATTTAACACCTCAATCATACCAACTTCATTTTCATTCAATAAAACCCTATCATTAGTGGTGTGAGGAGAAATTAAGTCAAATTATTTATCAACCACAAATAACATTTCATCATTGATAGTATTTAAATCCATCAAACCTTTAGGCAAACCTTCACTTGAATTTCGAATGTTGGAAACTAAAAGGTGAGATTTTACCTTTGGCACATTTCCATTTAGCATTACTTGAAGAGGATTTGAAACTTCCTCTTTTCTCTTATGACATTCATCATCATCGAATACCTGTTTATTAAAGACACCAAAATTAGACCCCAATTAAAACCATGTCCATCACTTTCAAACCATAAGTCTTATCTAGGTGTGGGTCAATTAACACATCCCTATGATAAATCACTTGGGTTGTTGTAGATGACATGAGATTTTCAATTGGATCATTAGTGATATCAAAACCAAACCATTTCGGTTCTAAAATTTCCCCATTTTGAATTTCTTTTCCCTCTACACAGCAAGTTGTTCTCACTTCGTATCGCGGTCAATGTCGTTGTGGAGAAAATGAAAATCTTAGTTTCAAATGTTATTTGTGTCCTCTACCATATCCTATTACCCGATTTCCGATCTCCACTGCCTGGTTGTGTGCTTCAATAACCATATCCTCTACGTTCATTCATCGTGAATCTGTCATTCTCTGATATATACCTAGAGCCTCCACCTTTGACGATGGGATCTGTTTTATATATGTTCATTTCAATGGCTATTGTATCAAATGCGCTTATCCGACGAGCACTATTCGACTCACCAGACGGTAACTTCACAATTTAAGTCTTTGTCATTACCTCGGTGTTCACTGTTCACCCATGACTGCTCTGTGATAAACTTGTCATTGTGCCACTTGGTGCTGTAGATGAAACTAAACATACTTCCATCTCCATATTTCACACCTGAACTACCATCGCCTTCATTGCTCACGTCGTCTGGTTTTAACAAGACTAATCTCCTACTGTGCTCTCGGCGTGGTTATCCCGCCATAGACGTCGCAAATGTGCCCCTACTTGCGATATGCCTACATTCACAAGATAAAAATAACATTAGATATAAAATAAAACCAATATGCTCTAGTCTACCATATTCAGTTGTTATCTTCACTGCGTCTTCGCTTTTGTTGTCTTCATAAAAGCATGCCTATTCTCAGCTGTCGTTAATGAACTCCTGCCAAATACCTCTAATTTTTCTCTGTTGTTCGCTGTATACTATCTCCAGCAAAGGCCCTTCTTTCCCGGCTATTAATTTCTTTCGCAAACCTTCCCTTGTCGTTGATGCCTCCTCGCAATTCATGTCGTTATTCACTGTGCCATGAATTTCATTCTTCAAATGGGCCCACCTTCTCTAGAAGAACATAAGGTACTCGCCACATCATCTAGAAACATAAGCCAGAAGGTAGTTTATTTTAAAATAATTTTTGATGCACGGTTCTCGGTATTAAGTTTTTTCCTTTATCTCCAGTGACATGATAATATCCTTAAAATTGCAGTTGTACAATTGACATATTCTATGTTTAGATCTACAAGCTTGCACGATGCACATGTCTTGTCCATTCTGCGTTGTATGTTTCACAAACTTACGTCTAAACTATGTGTAACTTCTCCGACAATGAATGATACTGACTTGCCAAGATTTGCTACAAGCACATCAAAGAGCTGCTTGATACGAGTTGTCCAACAGACATCAACACTAGCTCTATGTTGCCCGCTTCCCATATGTAATTGACAATTTTGCTAAGCTTCACTATGGTTCTCCATATACCTTGCACACAACAACAATATTGAAATAATATGGTGCTATATTTGTCATGATGTGAACCCCGTCTTATGTTCCCCACATCGCTGTTGCATTCCATCCTCTTATTAACAACCCCAACTATGCTACAATGAAGCCAATTTTGGATCCATTATTAGGGCCTAAAGTGGCCAACTACATTGATGATATTGACAAACAAAAAAAAAAAAAAATCTTAGAAGCACCTCTCAATTATAGGATTAGACAAGGACGAGAAGGAGGCACTTCAAAACCTAAATATAATGCTAAGGCTTCAAGCTATTAAAAACTTTACCTGTAAAGATGCCTTAATCTAGACTAAAGAGAGCGATGGCTTTTTCATATTTGAATTTGCTTATTTGCTAGAATTTGAAGGTGAGGGTTTTTGAACTACAAATAGGCAGGTTTGGATAAATACTCTAACTCCAAAAATTTATTTCTTTCTTTGGCTTACTTTGTAGAATAAAATTATTTCAATAGAAAATCTTAGAAAAAATAGGCCCAACTCATCAACAGACGCTACCTATGTGGTAAGAAAGAAGAAACCACTAATCATATATTTTTAGATTGTGCTTTTTATTGTGAAGTTCTTCAATTCTTGATAAAGAAGATGAATGTGACCTAGTTTTTCCCAAGTTCTATTGGGGATCTATTTGAATAATTAAATCTTTCCTTTTATGGCAAAATATGTTTATCCCTTTGGTCTCTAAGTCTCCCATTATTTCTTTGGGAAATTTTTAAAGAAATGAATAATCATACCTTTAAGGACTGTTCTCATGATGCTAGACCTGTCTACATCAAAATCCTATCTACCCTGATGGAAAATGTTTCAAACATATATTTTACAAAAGAAAGGGAAACACCTTTAGAGTTGATGTTTGATAATGATTTGGGGATTTCTTGTGGTTCTCAAGAGGCTAATCAAATTGCTCAGATGGCTAGACAACAAATGAAATGGATTCCCCCTCAAGATGGATGGCTTAAACTCAATTTTGATGGGGCCTCCAAAGGAAATCTAGGTCTAGCTGGTGTAAGTAGAGTCTTAAGAAATAGAAAAGAGGAGGTTATATTGGATTTTTCTAAAAATATTTGTATGTAGACAAACTAGTTTATTGAATCAAGAGTTTTTTCCAAGGGTTAAACCTTAGAATGGTTCAGGATAGAAAGATTATATTTGAATGAGACTCATTAAATATCATAAATGTCCATTCAAGTAAATCAAAGGCAATTTGGGATGCTAAAATATGATAATTGAAACATATAATATTCTAAAATCTTTGGATCCTTTAGATGTTCTCATATTTATAGATATGGAATCAGAGCGACAAATGCTTTAGCAAATCTTGGAGTATCTCTAGTGGGGTTATCCATTTGGTATGTCAATTTTCCATTTGGTTGTCTCTATTTGTTTGATGATTTGAATACTAAACTTACAACAATAATAATCTAAATAAATACAATTTCCTAACCACCTTTGACTTTATTACAATCACGATTGTCCAAGTGGTAAGCTAATCAAACTAACATAAAAAAGTACTAAATTTAAATAATCTAATGATGAGGCAATACAACTATTTGTCTTATTCTTACATAAGAGATAAAATAGGCTTGCATCTAAATCTAAGCAACTTAACAACATAACAATATTATAGTTTTTTAATAACAACTCATATAAAAAATGTTCACATGCACAATGCCACTCTATCAATCAACTATACGGATTGTAGATGCCTCGTAATACTATTGTGTTATCATCAAACATGGTACACTAATGCATTAGATATTTTGACATGATCAAATTTCTTTTTATAACACCTTTCAGTAGGTATTTTTTGTAGCAGCTTTATATAGGTGCTTTCTGTAACACCTTTTCGTAGTTGTATTCTATAGCACCTTTCTATAGCATTCATCCATGATTCTTTTCATTGCACCATTCATATAGATAGTTAGTCCACACTTGTTATCTAGTATGTATTTTGCTACAATATTTCGTGCAAAGATTCTCTAATGTTCATCTATTGAAAATATATAGATATTTGCACATTTTTGCATAAAATACAAAAAAAATATCATTTTCAACATCATAACTCAAATTCATTTATAAATCATACAAATAAGATAAAGAAATCATCAAAATACATTCATTTCCAAAATTTTGTAGATAAAATATGGATTAAACTTACACAAAATACATACAATTTTAGCACTCATCAGAATAAGTTGATGAATATTCCTGGTTTCCTTTTTAAAGAATTGGAAACAATGATGGACAATGTTCAACAAGGTAATTCTTTCTTGATAAACCATCAAGGTCTTTTTAAAGTTATTTCCATTTATGTTTATTTAAGAAGAAGATCTATTATTGAGGGTAAAAGTGGTGCTAGATCTTGTTAGGTTTTGGAGACCTCTACTCCTAGTATGCAATATCTAAGTAACCTTATGGTTTTGCCAAGTCCAATTGATAGGAGAGAAGAAATTCTAGTTTATACTAGATAGAAGGATGGATCTACTTCTAATTTAGGGAGGGAAGCAGTCATTGCAATACCCTTGAGTAATGTTTATAAATTTTGGCCATAGGCCATTGTTAGATTAACTAAATCCAAAGTTGTAAGAACACTATAAAAATCCTCATATGTGGTTAATCCTCGGATGAGTGAGGTGGATAATATTCCAAAAAATATTTTTTTATGGATGTGATAAAGGGATTGAAGTCTAGTGAAGGTGGTCCTTTTGGCCCTAGTGATGATTTTTCTCCTTGGGACCATGATGGTATAATCCGTAGCTCCCCTTCCTTTATTGCTACTAAACCTCTAAAATTGAGGATTCATCTCCTTAAAAATATGAGCAACTTGAGATGAAAAAGAAAAATGTGCATGTTAAGACTACTAAATCTGAGCTGAAATGAGCAAGGAGGTCCATTCGACTAAATTTGAAGTAAAAGAAAAGACATAATACCCCTCTCATGATCCAATATTCTGAAGATTTGGAGAATAATCTCTCGAGTCTAGCCTCTAACAAAAGCTTGAATATTTTAAAGATATATTTGATTAATTATATCTCTCAAGTTGACACCAAAGGATCTCCAAGTAAGCTTGTTGAGTCAATCAAAGAGTTGGTGAAAAATCTCATGAGATCGATTAAAATGTTAGTATTTTATGCTAATTAAATCTCCTAGAGACTAAAGTAGGATAAGGATTCGATCAAGGTGGATCCCTCGGAAAATCAATCTCAATATTAGTGGATCTTGTGGCTTTGGATGGTTTTATCTGGATTGTTGATGTTGGAAATATTTTTTTCTAGTGGTCCTTTCTTGTTTCTTTGTCTTGTAATGATGGTTGTTTGTTTATATTTGGTTGGTTTCTAGTAGGGTTGTTTTAGTTTATTTTGATTTTATTTATTTTTGTCTTGCCTTTGTGAGATTGCTCATCTCCTGCAACTCTTTATTAAAAATTTGAAATCCTTTCAAAACCTCTTGTTTTTTCCACCTAATCAAAAAGTTTTTACCTATGAAAATGCAAGAAAATAAAAACACATTGAAAAATGTAAATTCTTCGCCTTCCAAATCAAGGACAATGAAAAAAATGTATGCATGAAGCAAAAGTCTTCACCTATAAAAAGGACAAGGATGAGAGGAATCACAAAGTATTTTTGTTTGTTTATATTTTAAAAAATTATTATTAATTAATTATATAATTTTCGTTTATAAAAAGAAATAGACATTTGTATGTGTTGAAATAATTGATAGAAATAAGAAAATTTATATTACAAAATCAATATTCAAATCTCATAAATAAATTTCAATATCTTTTTAAAATAACATTTAAAAAATAATTTTGATGTCTAATCTTATCAAACAAGACATGTATGTCTTTATAAAATAACATTTTAGAAAGGAAATCTAAATTCTAATATTAACAAACTATATATATATATATATATATATATATATATATATATATATATAAAAAAATACAACATTTAAAAATATATATATTTTAATCTTAGCAAACTAAAAAAAAGGTATGTACATTATTTATTTATATTTAGTTTTTAAATTTGATGAGTGTAAAAAACTTCTATGTCAAATTTTTAAGGTTAGACATCTTCATCTCATCATAACAATAAAATATATAAATTCTCACCTAATTAGTAGATTATAAAACATATGTTCTTGGAATAACTACTTCAATCCAAAGATATGTGTGCATATCTACCATAATCGAAATATAATATATCTTAAGACCAAGCCCACGTCGAGGACAATAATTTCCTAATTTAAACTTAAGGTTGCTCGTAAATTTCTATAATTTCACTCCCGTGTTTCTCGTACGTAATATAATAAGCAATTAGGTGTTGATTCATCAATCGTCTCGCATGTTTTCTGGCCGCATAACCCCCGAACTTTTCTATATAAGGACACAAAGGATTGGTTTCAGTCACAACAGGGCACGGATTCAAACAAGACATGTATGTCTTTATAAAATAACATTTTAGAAAAGGAAATTTAAAGTCTAATATTAACAAACTATATATATATTTATTTTTATAAAATAATATTTAAAAAAATAATTATATTTTAATCTTAACAAAATACAAAAAAAGGATGTATATTATTTTATTTATATTTATATTTATATTTAGTTTTTAAATTTGATGAGTGTAAAAAACTCATATGTCAAACTCTTAAGGTTAAACATCTCCATCCCATCATAACAATAAAATATATAAATTATCACCTAATTAGTAAATTATAAAACATATGTCCTTGGAATAACTACCTCAATCCAAAGATATGCGTGCATATCTATAATATATCTTAAAGGATAATAATTTCCTAATTTAAGCTTGTAAATTTCTATAATTTCACTCCCGTTTTTCTCGTACGTAAATATAATAAGCAATTAGGTGTTGATTAATCAATCGTCTCGCATGTTTTCTGGCCGCATAACCCCCCAACTTTTCTATATAAGGACACAAAGGATTGGTTTCAGTCACAACAGGGTACGGATTCAAACAAGACATGTATGTCTATATAAAATAACATTTTAAAAAAGGAAATTTAAAGTTTAATATTAACAAATTATATATATCTTTGTAAAATAATATTTAAACAAAAATTTATATTTTAATCTTAGCAAAATACAAAAAAGTATGTACATTATTTATTTATATTTATATTATATTTAGTTTTTAAATTTGATGAGTGTAAAAAACTCCTATGTCAAACTCTTAAGGTTAGACATCTCCATCCTATCATAACAATAAAATATATAAATTATCACCTAATTAGTAGATTATAAAACATATGTCCTTAAAATAACTACCTCAATCCAAAGATATGCATGCATATCTACCATAATCGAAATCTCCATCCCATCATAAGGTCGAGGACAATAAATTTCACCAATAGTTGCTTATAAACATTCCTTGGATAACTACCTCACTCCAAAGTATGCGTGATCTACCATAATCGAAATATAGTATATCTAAGACCAGGCGTTGAAACAACCTAATTTAAACTTAAGGTTGCTCTTAAATTTTTTTATTTTTCTCCCCCGTTGTCTCCAAAAAAAAAAAAAAACAAGGGATTCATCAATCGTCTCGCATGCATGGAAGATTTCTGGCCGCATAACTCCCCCACTTTTCTATATAAGGACACAAAGGATGGGTTTCAGTCACAACAGGGTAGGTATTATATTCTTTTTGAAATATTCGTCCCACATAAAAGCCCTGAAAATGGCTCTTATTTCCTTGGCTCCTTTGGCTCCGGGAACGTTTTTCAAAAATTCAGAAAAGCCACATTCATTTCGATAGTCCGCTGGAGGCCTTCGATTTTCCAATAATGCAGTGCGACGCCGGGATTTTGCAGTACGTCCAACCAATATGAATATGAATATAAATATGAATACGAGGATGGCGTCCATTAGCACTGAAGATGTGAAACGGCGCGAAGCCAATCATCACCCCAATTTGTGGGATGACAATTTCATACAGTCTCTAAGAAAGCCATACGAGGCAAGCCTCTATAATGTGATTTATTTTATTTCATATAGATAAAGACTCATATGTCAAAACAAATGGAGGGCAATTCTTATTTCCTTTGTACAACACTACACATTTATTATATGTCAAAAGTCAATAGACAGCTCGTATTAACCTGATTTGCTCTCTACAAATTACTGTGGGATCTCGGATTTGCGGCAGAGCAGTTGGCAGATATTTTCACGAAGCCTTTGAAGGAGGAAGACTTCAGCAGATTGCGAGAGCAGCTTGGAGTCAAAGTGCTTGTGAAATCAGGTTTAAAGAAGGGTGTTAGAAAAATAAACCCAGATTTCCGCTTTGTGCCCAAGCTGCGCCGCGCAAATCCGAGATCCCGACAAAAGTGTGACAGGACGTCGCACTTATCTTCTGACAGATTTGACACCTGGCAGATCCGATCTCCGCAGGTGTTAATACCCAGTCGGCGTTTGTCAGAAACCCTAGATGTGGGTCGGTCCGAGGATGACCCTTATCCGGAGCTGTCCGAAGATATCCCTTATCCGGAGTTGTCAGAGGATAACACTTATCCTTCTCTCCCCGCGGCTATAAAAGGCGGTTCGGTTCTACAGACAAACTAGTGCGAAGAGAGCGTAGAAGAAGGAAGCAGAGCGGGTGTGAGAGAAGTTCGTGAAAGTGAGCAGAGAAAGAAGGGCGAGTGTTTCGGTGAGCGGTGAGGCTCAGTGATAAATGTCCGAGCGACGAGACTCGACATTTCCCTTGTCCGGTTTATCCTGCGGCGTAGCTGCGGATGTTGTTACTTCCTCGGTTGAGGAATTCCGCAACCCTAGTTGTTCATATGAATAAAGTTTGCTTTTGTATGTGGCATATTTAGGGTTTGCAGTTGTTTAGGTGTTAACCTATTTGTTCTCTGTTCGGCGTTTCTCTCCTATCTCTCGGGTCTTGCCAAGCCAGGCAAACCCAGCAGCAGCCGAGCAAGACGAAGAACTTGATGGCCAGAGTTGGCCAAGTCTGAAGCCTGCAAACCGTTGCCGTGCGAAGTTGGTCGACGAGCCCGACGAAGTTTGTTGCCCGGTGAAGTCCGACTGCGTGTGAGTGATTGACTTCGGCAGTTCGGGCAAGCGAAGTCCGACTACGTGTGAGTGATTGACTTCGGCAGTTCGGGCAAGCGAAGTCCGCACTGCGTGTGAGTGATGAACTTCGACAGTGGCCAAGCGAAGTTCGCACTTCGCTCAACAAGCGCGATTCGGCTGAAAATAGTGCGCTGTGCGCACTTCGTGCGACAGCCGCACTTGGCCGGAAGGAAGTGCGAAGTCCGCACCGCCGAGCGGTCGCGTCTGTGCGCACCGCGCGACGATCGCACTCGGCTAGAACGAAGTGCGAAGTTCGCACTGGGCCGAACATCGCGCGACGGCCGCACTCGGCCGGAAGGAAGTGCGAAGTTCGCACTTCGGCCGAAGTCAGTGCGCTGCCCGCATCTCGCTTGGTCGACCGCCCAAACGCAGTCCGCTACTGACGGTCTTCGGTGAAATAAAAAAACACCGTTTCTTGATTCCTTCAAGAAACGGTGTTTTTTTATTTCACCGAAGACCGTCAGTAGCGGACTGCGTTTGGGCGGTCGACCAAGCGAGATGCGGCTGTGACTCGGCCGAGTGCGAACTCGCACTTCCTCCCGGCGAGTGCGGCTGTCGCGCGATGTTCGGCCGAGTGCGAACTCGCACTCGTTCCGGCCGAATGCGGCAGTCTGTGCCTGCTCTGTCGCTCGGCCGATGCGGACTCCTCGCCTCGGCCGAGTCGGCTGTAGCGCAGTCGCTTGCCTCAGCTTGCTTTCGGCCGAGTGCGAACTTCGCACTTCCTTCCGGCGAAGTGCGGCTGTCGCGCGAAGTGCGCACATCGCATTATTTTTAGCCGAACTGCAGTTGTTGAGCGAAGTGCGAACTTCGCTTGGCCACTGCCGAAGTTCGTCACTCACACGCAGTGCGGACTTCGCTTGCCCGAACTACCAAAGTCAATCACTCACACGCAGTCGGACTTCGCCGGGAAACAAACTTCGCCGGGCTCGTCGATCAACTTCGCACGGCAACGGTTTGCAGGCTTCAGACTTGGCCAACTCTGGCCTTCAAGTTCTTCGTCTTGCTCGGCTGCTTTGGGTTTGCCTGGCTTGGCAAGACCCGAGAGATAGGAGAGAAACGCCGGAACAGAGAACAAATAGGTTAACACCTAAACAACTGCAAACCCTAAATATGCCACAGACAAAAGCAAACTTTATTCATATGAACAACTAGGGTTACAGAATTCCTCAACCGAGGAAGTAACAACATCTGCAAGCTACGGCTGCGGGATAAAGCTGGACAAGGGAAATGTCGAGTCTGCTGCTCGGACATTTATCGAGTGAGCCTCATTGCTCCTTTGAATCACTCGCCGTTCTTTCTCTGCTCACTTTCATGAACTTCTCTCACACCCGCTCTGCTTCCTTCTTCTACACCCTCTTTTTTTGAAGAACCGAACCGTCCTTTTATAGCCGCGGGGAGAGGAGGATAAGGGTTATCCTCGACAACCGGAAAGGGCTCGGACAGCTCCGGATAAGGGTTATCCTCGGACCGACCCACATCTAGGGTTTCTGACAAACGCCGACTGGGTATTAACACTGCGGAGATCGGATCGCCGGGTGTCAAATCTGTCGAGAAGATAAGTGCGACGTCTGTCACACTTTTGTCGGGATCTCGGATTTGCGGCCGCGCAGTTGGGCACAAGCAGGAAATCTGGGTTTATTTTTCTAACACCCTCCTTTAAACCTGATTTCACAAGCACTTTGACTCCAAGCTGCTCTCGCAATCTGCTGAAGTCTTCCTCCTTCAAAGGCTTCGTGAAAATATCACGCAAGCTTGCTCCTTGGATCTGCAAAGCTGAGATGAATTTCGTCGGACTTCACCAACTCTATGATGAAGTGATAACGAATATCAATGTGCTTCGTCCGGCCATGGAACACGGGATCCTTTGACAGTGCAATGGCCGAATTGTTGTCACAGAAAATTGTTGTCGCGCCTTCGGAGGATTAAACAGTTCGCTCAGAACTCTTCGCAGCCATACTGCCTGGCATGCGGATGTCGTGGCGGCGACATATTCTGCTTCGGCTGTGGACAACGCAACAATGGGTTGCTTCTTGGACGCCCATGAGACCGCCACGATCCGAGATGGAAAGCATACCCGGAGGTGCTCTTTCGATCGTCGATCTTGCCCGACCCGATCCACTATCCGTGAAGCCCACTAGCTCCAAGCTGGTCCCGTACGGCGTAAAATAGGCCATGGTTTCGCGTCCCGTCGACATAGCGCAAGATCCTCTTGCACGCTTGCCGGTGCGTGTCCTTCGGAGTCTCCATGAAACGGCTGATCAGACTGACTCCGAACATCAGATCTGGCCGAGTTGCAGTCAAGTACATCAGACTGCCAACTAGCCTTTTGAACAAGGTTGGATCTACAGACCTCCCTGTATCCAACTTGCTCAGCTTCAAACCCTGTGGCTACGGGTGTGATGGCAAGTTTGTTGTCCTCCATCTTGAAGCGCTTCAGGACATCCTTCACATACTTGCCCTGAGAAATGAAGATGCCATCTGCTGATTGGTCAACTTCAATGCCGAGAAAATATTTCATCAGCCCCATGTCAGTCATTTCAAACTCGGACTTCATGGCTGTTCTAAAGCTACGCAAATAAGTTGCTTGCTATTGCCGATAAATATCGGATCGTCTACGTACAGGCAGACGATGATGAGCTCACTTGCTGCATTTGACTTCATGTACAGGGAGTGCTCATATGGGCATTTATGAAACCCATTCTCCTGAAAATAGCTGTCAATCCGGTTGTACCAAGCTCGGGGCGCCTGCTTCAAACCGTACAGGGCCTTCTTCAACTTCAGGACTTTGCCTTCTTGCCCTAGTATTTCATAACCGGGTGGCTGGTCTATGTAGACCTCTTCTTCCAACACTCCGTTGAGGAAGGCAGACTTGACATCCATCCGGTACACGCTCCATCCTTTCTGAGCTGCGAGTGCCAGAATCATTTGACTGTGTCAAGTCGGGCTACGAGTGCATACACCTCATGATAGTCAACTCCGACTTACGCTGTAGCCTTTCGCCACTAATCGGCCTTATGCCTGTCAACCTCTCCTTGGGCATTAAACTTCGTTTTATAAATCCACTTGACTCCAATGGTCTTCTTCCTAGTTGGAAGATCCATCAGCTGCCATATCTCATTCTTCTCTATGGTTGTTATCTCCTCATCCATCGCATTCACCCATTTGCGATTCGACTTGCCTCTTCAAACTCCCTTGGATCACATTCAGTAAAGAGAGCAAAATCAGAATAATCTTCATCTAAATGATTACGGGTTACCTCATAGATGTCTTGCAAGCTCCGAGTCTTTGCAGGAGTCCTCAGGTTATGAATTCTGCTTGCAAGTGGAGGTGAGCGGGATGTTGAGGGTGTGCTTCTGCTGGCACCATTGTTGATGCTTGAAGGCACAGGTGGTTGAACTCTGTCTTCCTCCAAGTCTCGAGACTCAACGATTCTTTGGTTCGAGTCGACCGATCTTTGACTTCCCGTTCAGGACTTCATCCTCCAAGAACTTCACGTCTCGGTGATGACAAGTTTCTTTGTCACAGGATTGTACAGCCTGTATGCCTTCGCTGGTTCGCTGTACCCTGTGAAGATGCATCTTTCAGCTTTGTCATCTAGCTTCTGCCTTTTCTCATATGGAACATGTGCATATGCTATGCACCCGAAAACTCGCAAATGAGCCACACTTGGCTTCAACTTGCTCCAGGCTTCCTCTGGAATTTTGTCCCTCACACTCTTGGTGGGACATCGGTTCAACGAGATAAGCTGCACAACTTACGGCTTACGCCCGGAACTCATGTGGCAAACTTTTTGCCTTCGACATGCTCCGTGCCATCTCCATGATTGTTCTGTTCTTCCTCTCGGCTACGCCATTTCGTTGCGGCGTGTATACGCGATGAGCGCCTCCGAATTCCATGTTGCTTGCAGAAGTTGTGGAATTCGTTGGAGATGTACTCTCCACCTCCATCGATTACGAGAGTCTTCACATAGTAACCGCTCTGTTTCTCAACCGAGCCTTGAACTCCCTAAACCTTGCAAACGCCTCGACTTCAACTTGATTGGATAAATCCAAGTCTTCAGGCTGAAGTCATCAATGAAGAGTCGGGAAATACTTATTGCCGGCATATGAGGTGGTCTGCATGGGACCACGGATGTACGAGTGCACCGGCTCCAAAGGCCGTGATGCTCTCCAAGAGCGCCCTACAGGGAATGCATCCCTGTGCTGCTTGCCGACCAGGCAACCTTCACAAACTTGGTTCGGTTGCTCTATAAGGGGTAAACCCTTCACCATCTGCTTCTTGTGCAGCAGATTCGGGCCACTGAAACTCAGGTGACCGAATCTGAGATGCCACAGCCAGGTAGCATCCTTCTCAACTGCACTCAGAGACAACAAAGATTCATTACGAATCTGCAGCGGAAACATCTTGTTTTTCGTCATGGACACAGATGCAATTTGTCCATGGACCTTGTCTACGATGGAACAGACTCCATCTTTGAACAGTACAGTGTGCCCCTTACGCACAAGCTGTCCAACACTAAGCAGATTATGCTTCAACCCAGGCACATAATAAACATCTTGAATTGTTTTTCTATCACCGTGCCGGGTGCGGATGAGGATCTTTCCTTTCCCCATCACAGGAACTTTGATGTTGTTCCCCATCTTGACTTCGGACTGGACTGTTTCATCCAGTTGTGAGAACATCTCTCTGTTCCCGAGTCATGTGGTTCCTTGCAACCACTTGTCAAGATACCGAGATGTTTTTCTTGCTCTCCTCTTCAATACGCAAGTCGGCAACACAATTCCTCCTACCGCATTTTTGGGTTCCTTCGAATAATGGGCTTGCTGCTGATTCTCGTTCGCCATCTTCTTTATGCACTGTGTGGCATAATGGCCGAACTTGCTGCAGTAGTAGCATTGGACCTTTGACATGTCCTTCTTCTGCTGAGAGCCACCTTGCTGATTTCTGCCAGTGCCTCTTCCTCCTTGCTGATGAAAGTTGCAACTTGGCTCAGCGTCCTGAGGGTTTGAGTTCCCTCCTTGCTTGTTCCTTCTCCCACGTCTGCTTCGCCTCTTCCTCCTTGAGAACTAGAAGCACTTGTCTTTGGGAGTCTTGTCTGCATTGTCTCGGATCGAGACTTGCGCTTTGAAGGCTTGCTCCAAAGAAGGCTGAGTTGAGCGGCTCAGCCTCTGTTCATGGGTCTGCAGGGAACCCATGAGTTCGTCTATCGAGAGGGTTGTCAAATCCCTCGACTCTTCGATTGCTATCACAACCGAGTCGAACTTCGCGGGCAGACTTCTGAGAATCTTCTCCACGATTCTTTGGCTCTGGACATTTTCTCCATTCAACCGCATCTGGTTGATAATGTCCATCGTCCGGGTGAAGAAGTCACTCATCGACTCGGACTCGCTCATCTGCAGGTTCTCGAACTCTCTCCTGAGCATCTGCAGCTTCACCAACTTCACTTTGTCGGTGCCATGATACGAACTCGCCAGGGTTTCCCGGGCCTGCTTGGCCTTGGTGGCTGATGCAATCCACGGGAATATGGTCTCCTCAACCGCTTGCATGATGTAGAAGAGGGCCTTATGGTCCTTCTTCTTGTGCTCTTTCAACAGATCCATGTCTGCTTGAGAGAGGGCGGCCGATCTTCTTTGCATCTGCCGGTTACGGGTAGCCGGTCTCGACCAACTCCCATAGCTCCCGAGATCCGAACGGGATCCTCATCCGGATGCTCCAGTAATCGTAGTTCTTACCGTTAAATCGCGGGATCTGCAACTGCAGCGAGTTTCTCTCGGAAGCCATGCTTCTATCTCCGTGTCACGGTACTATCAGCTCTGATACCAATTTGAAGGAAGAACGGCGATTTTTTTCTTTCGCCGAAGATCGTCGCGGACTGCGTAGGGCGGTCGACCAAGCGAGATCGAGCGCGCGACTCGACGCGAAGTGCGAACTTCGCACTTCCTGCGGTCGAAGTGCGGCTATCGCATTCGGCCGAAGTGCGAACTCGCACTCGTTACGCCGAAGTGTGCGCATCGCGCGAAGTGCCGGCACTGCGCTCGGCGAAGTGCGGACTCGCACTTCCTTGGCGAAGTGCGGCGTCGCGCGAAGTGCACGAGCACATCTTCGGCGAAGTGCGAACTCGCACTCGTTCGCGAGTGCGGCTCGCTCGCAAGTGCGCAAAGTGCGCACTTCAGCCGAAGTGCGGCTGAGCAAAGTGCGAAGTGCGCACTTCGCGCGAGTGCGAACTCACGCGACTTCACTCTGCCGAACTACGAACGATCACGCGAAGTGCGAGCTCGCACTTCGGTTGCCGAAGCGCGGCTATCACGACAAGTGACGGACTTTGCTCGGCGATCCAACTCGGCGAAACGACGTAAGCTTCGGACTTGGCCAACTACGGCCATCAAGTTCTTCGTCTTGCTCGGCTGCTGCTGGGTTTGCCTGGCTTGGCAAGACCCGAGAGATAGGAGAGAAACGCCGGAACAGAGAACAAATAGGTTAACACCTAAACAATTGCAAACCCTAAATATGCCACAGACAAAAGCAAACTTTATTCATATGAACAACTAGGGTTACAGAATTCCTCAACCGAGGAAGTAACAACATCTGCAGGCAACGCTGCAGGATAAACCGGACAAGGGAAATGTCGAGTCTGCTGCTCGGACATTTATCAGCTGAGCCTCACTGCTCACTGAAACACTCGCCCTTCTTTCTCTGCTCACTTTCACGAACTTCTCTCACACCCGCTCTGCTTCCTTCTTCTACGCTCTCTTCGCACTAGTTTGTCTGAAGAACCGAACCGTCCTTTTATAGCCGCGGGGAGAGGAGGATAAGGGTTATCCTCTGACAGCTCCGGATAAGGGTTATCCTCGGACCGACCCACATCTAGGGTTTCTGACAAACGCCGACTGGGTATTAACACCTGCGGAGATCGGATCTGCCAGGTGTCAAATCTGTCAGAAGATAAGTGCGACGTCCTGTCACACTTTTGTCGGGATCTCGGATTTGCGGCAGCGCAGTTGGGCACAGGCGTGAAATCTGGGTTTATTTTTCTAACACCCTCCTTTAAACCTGATTTCACAAGCACTTTGACTCCAAGCTGCTCTCGCAATCTGCTGAAGTCTTCCTCCTTCAAAGGCTTCGTGAAAATATCTGCCAACTGCTCCTTGGATCTGCAAAACTGCAGATGAATTTCTCCGGACTTCACCAACTCTCTGATGAAGTGATAACGAATATCAATGTGCTTCGTCCGGCCATGGAACACGGGATCCTTTGACAGTGCAATGGCCGAATTGTTGTCACAGAAAATTGTTGTCGCGCCTTCCGGAGGATTAAACAGTTCGCTCAGAACTCTTCGCAGCCATACTGCCTGGCATGCGGATGTCGTGGCGGCGACATATTCTGCTTCGGCTGTGGACAACGCAACAATGGGTTGCTTCTTGGACGCCCATGAGACCGCCTCCGATCCGAGATGGAAAGCATACCCGGAGGTGCTCTTTCGATCGTCGATCTTGCCGACCCGGCCATCGTCTGTGAAGCCCACTAGCTCCAACTGGTCCCGTCTGGCGTAAAATAGGCCATGGTTTCGCGTCCCGCTGACATAGCGCAAGATCCTCTTGCCTGCTTGCCAGTGCGTGTCCTTCGGAGTCTCCATGAAACGGCTGATCAGACTGACTCCGAACATCAGATCTGGCCGAGTTGCAGTCAAGTACATCAGACTGCCAACTAGCCTTTTGAACAAGGTTGGATCTACAGACCTCCCTGTATCCAACTTGCTCAGCTTCAAACCTGTGGCTACAGGTGTGATGGCAGGTTTGTTGTCCTCCATCTTGAAGCGCTTCAGGACATCCTTCACATACTTGCCCTGAGAAATGAAGATGCCATCTGCTGATTGGTCAACTTCAATGCCGAGAAAATATTTCATCAGCCCCATGTCAGTCATTTCAAACTCGGACTTCATGGTTGTTCTAAACTACGCAAATAGGCTGTTGCTATTGCCAGTAAATATCAAATCGTCTACGTACAGGCAGACGATGATGAGCTCACCTGCTGCATTTGTCTTCATGTACAGGGAGTGCTCATATGGGCATTTTGAAACCCATTCTCCTGAAAATAGCCATCAATCCGGTTGTACCATGCCCCGGGTGCTTGCTTCAACCCATACGGGGCCTTCTTCAGCTTCGGGACTTTGCCTTCTTGCCCTTGTATTTCATAACCGGGCGGCTGGTCTATGTAGACCTCTTCTTCCAACACTCCGTTGAGGAAGGCGGACTTGACATCCATCCGGTACACGCTCCATCCTTTACGAGCTGCGAGTGCCGGAATCATTCGACTGTGTCAAGTCGGGCTACGGGTGCATACACCTCATGATAGTCAACTCCCGACTTACGCTTGTAGCCTTTCGCCACTAATCCGGCCTTATGCCTGTCAACTTCTCCTTGGGCATTAAACTTCGTTTTATATACCCACTTGACCCCAATGGTCTTCTTTCGTGTTGGAAGATCTGTTAGCTGCCATGTCTCATTCTTCTCAATGGCTGCTATCTCCTCATCCATCGCATTCACCCATTTGCGATTCTGACTTGCCTCTTCAAACTCCACTGGATCACATTCAGTAAAGAGAGCAAAATCAGAATAATCTTCATCTAATTGATTACGGGTTACCTCATAGATGTCTTGCAAGCTCCGAGTCTTTGCAGGAGTCCTCAGGTTTTGAATTCTGCTTGCAAGTGGAGGTGAGCGGGATGTTGAGGGTGTGCTACTGCTGGCACCACTGTTGATGCTTGAAGGCACAGGTGGTTGGACTCTGTCTTCCTCCAAGTCTACAGACTCAACAGTTGTTGGTTCAGACTGACCAGTCTTTGACTTCCCGTTCCAGACTTCATCCTCCAAGAACTTCACGTCTCGATTGATGACAAGTTTCTTTGTCACAGGATTGTACAGCCTGTATGCCTTCGCTGGTTCGCTGTACCCTGTGAAGATGCATCTTTCAGCTTTGTCATCTAGCTTCTGCCGCTTCTCATCTGGAACATGTGCATATGCTATGCACCCGAAAACTCGCAAATGAGCCACACTTGGCTTCAACTTGCTCCAGGCTTCCTCTGGAATTTTGTCCCTCACACTCTTGGTGGGACATCGGTTCAGCAGATAAACTGCACAACTTACAGCTTCTGCCCAGAACTCATGTGGCAAACTTTTTGCCTTCAGCATGCTCCGTGCCATCTCCATGATTGTTCTGTTCTTCCTCTCAGGCTACGCCATTCTCGTCGCGGCGTGTATCCGGCGATGAACTGCCTCCGAATTCCATGTTGCTTGCAGAAGTTGTGGAATTCGTTGGAGATGTACTCTCCACCTCCATCAGTTCTGAGAGTCTTCACATAGTAACCGCTCTGTTTCTCAACCAGAGCCTTGAACTCCCTAAACCTTGCAAACGCCTCTGACTTCAACTTGATTGGATAAATCCAAGTCTTTCGGCTGAAGTCATCAATGAAGGTCAGGAAATACTTATTGCCGGCATATGAGGTGGTCTGCATGGGACCACGGATGTCCGAGTGCACCGGCTCCAAAGGCCGTGATGCTCTCCAAGACCGCCCTACGGGGAATGCATCCCTGTGCTGCTTGCCGACCGGGCAACCTTCACAAACTTGGTTCGGTTGCTCTATAAGGGGTAAACCCTTCACCATCTCGCTTCTTGTGCGGCAGATTCAGGCCACTGAAACTCAGGTGACCGAATATGAGATGCCACAACCAGGTAGCATCCTTCTCAACTGCACTCAGAGACAACAAAGATTCATTCTGAATCTGCAGCGGAAACATCTTGTTTTTCGTCATGGACACAGATGCAATTTGTCCATGGACCTTGTCTCTGATGGAACAGACTCCATCTTTGAACAGTACAGTGTGCCCCTTCTGCACAAGCTGTCCAACACTAAGCAGATTATGCTTCAACCCAGGCACATAATAAACATCTTGAATTGTTTTTCTATCACCGTGCCGGGTGCGGATGAGGATCTTTCCTTTCCCCATCACAGGAACTTTGATGTTGTTCCCCATCTTGACTTCGGACTGGACTGTTTCATCCAGTTGTGAGAACATCTCCCTGTTCCCGGTCATGTGGTTGCTGCAACCACTGTCAAGATACCGGATGTTTTTCTTGCTCTCCTCTTCAATACCGCAAGTCGGCGACACATTTCCTCCTACCGCATTTTTGGGTTCCTTCGAATAATGGGCTTGCTGCTGATTCTCGTTCGCCATCTTCTTTTTGCACTGTGTGGCATAATGGCCGAACTTGCTGCAGTAGTAGCATTGGACCTTTGACATGTCCTTCTTCGCTGAGAGCCACCTTGCTGATTTCTGCCAGTGCCTCTTCCTCCTTGCTGATGAAAGTTGCAACTTGGCTCAGCGTCCTGAGGGTTTGAGTTCCCTCCTTGCTTGTTCCTTCTCCCACGTCTGCTTCTGCCTCTTCCTCCTTGAGAACTAGAAGCACTGTGCTGGGAGTCTTGTCTGCCGCTGTCTCGGACTGAGACTTGCGCTTTGAAGGCTTGCTCCAAAGAAGACTGAGTTGAGCGGCTCAGCCTCTGTTCATGGGTCTGCAGGGAACCCATGAGTTCGTCTGTCGAGAGGGTTGTCAAATCCCTCGACTCTTCGATTGCTATCACAACCGAGTCGAACTTCGCGAGGCAGACTTCGAGAATCTTCTCCACGATTCTCTCGGCTCTGGAAATTTTCTCCGTTCAACCGCATCTGGTTGATAATGTCCGTCGTCCGGGTGAAGAAGTCACTCATCGACTCGGACTCGCTCATCTGCAGGTTCTCGAACTCTCTCCTGAGCATCTGCAGCTTCACCAACTTCACTTTGTCGGTGCCCTGATACGAACTCGCTAGGGTTTCCCAGGCCTGCTTGGCCTTGGTGGCTGATGCAATCCGCGGGAAGATGGTCTCCTCAACCGCTTGCATGATGTAGAAGAGGGCCTTCTGGTCCTTCTTCTTGTGCTCTTTCAACGGGATCCCTGTCTCGCTGAGAGAGGGCGGCGCTGTCGCTGCATCTGCCGGTTCTGGGTAGCCGGTCTCGACCAACTCCCATAGCTCCTGAGATCCGAACAGGATCCTCATCTGGATGCTCCAGTAATCGTAGTTCTTACCGTTAAATCGTGGGATCTGCAACTGCAACGAGTTTCTCTCGGAAGCCATGCTTCTATCTCCGTGTCACGGTACTATCAGCTCTGATACCAATTTGAAGGAAGAAACGATGATTTTTTCTTTCGTCGAAGACCGTCCAGCGACTTGCCAGCGGCCGAGTCCGCACTCAGCGAGATGCGGACGCGCAGCGGCTCGGCCGAAGTGCAAACTGCGCACTTCGTCGCGGCGAAGTCGCGCACTTCGCACGTGCAGTCGACGTGCGCAACTGCGCCGAAGTGCGGACTTCGCACTTCGCTCGCCGAAGTGCGGACCGTCGCGCGAAGGTGCCGAAGTCGCACACTTCGCGCGAAGTGCGGACTCGCACTGCGTAACGCCGAAGTGCGCACTTCGCGCGAAGTGCGCACTACGCAGTATGCTCGCCGAGCTGCGCACTTCGAGCGAAGTGCGAACTTCGCTGGCCACTGCCGAGTTCGTCACTCGCACGCGAGTGCGGACTTCGCTGCCGAACTGCCGAAGTCAATCACTCACCGCGAGCGGACTTCGCACAGAAAGTGACGAACTTTGCTCGGCGACCTCCAAGGCACGACGACGACCGGTAAGCTTCGGACTTGGCCAACTTCGGCCATCAAGTTCTTCGTCTTGCGCGGTCGTCGCTGGGTTTGCCCGGCTTGGCAAGACCCGAGAGATAGGAGAGAAACGCCGAAACGAGAGAACAAAAAGGTTAACACCTAAACAAGCGCAAACCCTAAATATGCCACGGACAAAAGCAAACTTTATTCATATGAACAACTAGGGTTACGAGAATTCCTCAACCGAGGAAGTAACAACATCTCGCAGCTACGCCGCGGATAAACCGGACAAGGGAAATGTCGAGTCCGCTGCTCGGACATTTATCAGCTGAGCCTCACTGCTCACTAAAACACTCGCCCTTCTTTCTCTGCTCACTTTCACGAACTTCTCTCACACCCGCTCTGCTTCCTTCTTCTACGCACTCTTCGCACTAGTTTGTCTGAAGAACCGAACCGCCTTTTATAGCCGCGGGGAGAGAAGGATAAGGGTTATCCTCCGACAACTCGGATAAGGACCGGATAGCTCCGGATAAGGGTCATCCTCGGACCGACCCACATCTAGGGTTTCTGACAAACGCCGACTGGGTATTAACACCTGCGGAGATCGGATCTGCCAGGTGTCAAATCTGTCAGAAGATAAGTGCGACGTCCTGTCACACTTTTGTCGGGATCTCGGATTTGCGGCAGCGCAGTTGGGCACAGGCGTGAAATCTGGGTTTATTTTTCTAACAGCAATTACATATTTCTAAATAACCATCAAACCCTTAAAAATATTAATGTTTATATTTGCATTTAACTGCTTCTGTTTCTTGTAAAAGTAAAAAATAAGTAACATATTCCTGAATTAAAGGAGATAGTAAGTCTTCCTGAAAGTAATAGGTAGGCATTACGACTTAAACAACAAAAATTCCATCCAAAATATGAAAATCAATAAAAGAAAAACTCATCCCCTCCTCCAAAATCCAGTCCTGTCCATTGGAACGGACACATTACCATATGAGAATCCAACACACCCTCCTCTCCACCTGTGTCATACTCTTCTTCATTTCCATTCGATTCCCAAACTTTTCCCTGCCCAGCATTTCCTTCGTTCTCCCACAAATCATGGATGATATGCGGTGCCGAGAAAAGTTGCTCATCACAATATACACGAACAGATTCCATATTGTTATTATCATCATCATCGCATTTTGAATCCTTCTGATCAGAAGGTTCGATAAAATTTTCAGGAGATGGCTGTGGCGCCGATGCATTTACAAAGGCGATATCTTGAACATCGCCACAAACAGTTTTAGATGTGGAATACATCTTCACAATATTAACACGATCTGTGGGGAGTTTGTGAGTCTCTTCATCAGGAAAATTTAGTTTACTATTATCTCTTCCGACTTTCCGAGCGGCCACATCGTAAGCGCAAGCGGCATCATGTGCCGTGCTAAAAGTGCCAAGCCAAACTCTCATACCCTTAATGGCATCCTTAATCTCTGCCGCCCATTTTCCCCCCGGCCGTTTCCTAATGCCTCTGTATGGATGTTCTTTCTTTCTTCCCTCGCTCTTCATCTTCACCATATTTCTTCTATATCAGGAAAATGAAGGGGCCAAAATAACAAAAAAAAAACTCTGAAATTCAAGATTTAATGTAATCTATGCTACTGAATTAATTATAATGCTAACTGAAAAACCTGATCTAGGTAGACTAAAATCTATGACATGTGGGCTAACTCAATCGAGAATATATAAATTAGTGAGAATATTACGGAGATTTACCTTGTTATTTGTAACGTAGATGCCCGGATTCTGGAGGCCGCAATCTCTTATGGGAGGATAGAAAAATGCCGAACCGAGTAAGAAGATGAATGTCTGCAAAATCTGTATTTTTTGTAAGCAACGCATAATTAATTTATGGCGTCCAACATCAGTAAAAGACTGTCCCAGATGAGCCCTGGTTCATTACCCTTTCCTAATTTACGTAAATCACTCAGAAGTACGTGGCTGCTATCTCTGGAATAACGATCCACGAGGCCTAGAATATTTTGTCCAATTAAAGCACTGTCGGTTCATATATTTTAAAAGATCTGGTCCGTCACATGGGCATTTCTTTGGTACACGTGAATGGGAACTGGTCGTCCTAGGATATGAAATACTCATCAAATTTTCCGTGTATCCTGGCGCGAATTTGGAGAAGATTATTTGAACCAGTGTAAAAAACTCATATGTCAAACTCTTAAGGTTAAACATCTCCATCCCATCATAACAATAAGATATATAAATTATTACTTAATTAGTAAATTATAAAACATATGTCCTTGGAATAACTGAAGGAAGAGCGGCGATTTTTTTTTTTCGTCGAAGAGCGTCCGCTCAGACCGCGCAGGGCAAGCTCCAGGCTACAGAGCGCAGTGCGGACTGCACAAGACTTCGGGCGAAGGACGTGCTTCGCCGCGCAGTGCGTCCTACGCTGGATCTGCGGCGAAGTGCGTACTTCGCACTTCTTCCTAGCCGAAGTGCGCACTTCGGCCGAAGTGCGAACTTCGCTGGAAGAAACTGCCGAAGTGCGGACTGCGCTAGGCAGCCAGCCGAAGTGCGCACTTCGGCCGAAGTGCGAACTTCGCTGGGAGAAAATGCCGAAGTGCGGACTGCGCTAGGCAGCCAGCCGAAGTGCGCACTTCGGCCGAAGTGCGAACTTCGCTGGGAGAAAATGCCGAAGTGCGGACTGCGCTAGGCAGCCAGCCGAAGTGCGCACTTCGCGCGGAGTGCGAACTTCGCAGCTTCGAGCTGCCGAAGCGTGGCTTTCGCAGCGAGGTGCGAACTTCGCTCGACGTCCAACTTGCAAGCTTCAGACTTGGCCAACTCTGGCCATGAACTTCTTCGTCTTTCGCGGGTGCTGATGGGTTTGCCAGGCTTGGCAAGACCCGAAAGATAGGAGAGTAACTCCGGAACAGAGAACAACAAGATAAGACTTAATCAACTGCAAACCCTAAAGATGTTACAGTCAAAAGCAAACTTTATTCATATGAACAACTAGGGTTACAGAATTCCTCAACCGAGGAAGTAACAACATCTGCAGGCTACGCCGCAGGATAAACTGGACAAGGGAAATGTCGAGTCTGCTGCTCGTACATTTATCAGCTGAGCCTCACTGCTCACTGAAACACTCACCCTTCTTTCTCTGCTCACTTTCACGAACTTCTCTCACACCCGCTCTGCTTCCTTCTTCTACGTTCTCTTCGCACTCTAGTTTGTCTGAAGAACCGAACCGCCTTTTATAGCCGCGGGGAGAGAAGGATAAGGGTTATCCTCGGACGACTTCGGATAAGGGTTATCCTCGGACCGACCCACATCTAGGGTTTCTGACAAACGCCGATTGGGTATTAACACCTGCGGAGATCGGATCTGCCAGGTGTCAAATCTGTCAGAAGATAAGTGCGACGTCCTGTCACACTTTTGTCGGGATCTCGGATTTGCGGCAGCGCAGTTGGGCACAGGCATGAAATCTGGGTTAATATTTCTAACACCCTCCTTTAAACCTGATTTCACAAGCACTTTGACTCCAAGCTGCTCTCGCAATCCGTTGAAGTCTTCCTCCTTCAAAGGCTTCGTGAAAATATCTGCCAACTGCTCCTTGGATCTGCAAAACTGCAGATGAATTTCTCCGGACTTCACCAACTCTTTGATGAAGTGATAACAAATATCAATGTGCTTCGTCCGGCCATGGAACACGGGATCCTTTGACAGTGCAATGGCCGAATTGTTGTCACAGAAAATTGTTGTCGCGCCTTCCGGAGGATTAAATAGTTCTCTCAGAACTCTTCGCAGCCATACTGCCTGGCATGCGGATGTCGTGGCGGCGACATATTCTGCTTCGGCTGTGGACAATGCAAAAATGGGTTGCTTCTTGGATGCCCATGAGACTGCCCCTGATCCGAGATGGAAAGCATACCCGGAGGTGCTCTTTCGATCGTCAGTATCGCCAGCCTAGTCACTGTCTGTGAAGCCCACTAGCTCCAACTGGTCCCGTCTGGCGTAAAATAGGCCATGGTTTCGCGTCCCGCTGACATAGCGCAAGATCCTCTTGCTTGCTTGCCAATGCGTGTCCTTCGGAGTCTCCATGAAACGGCTGATCAGACTGACTCCGAACATTAGATTCGCCGAGTTGCAATCAAGTACATCAGACTGCCAACTAGCCTCTTGAACAAGGTTGGATCTACAGACCTCCCTGTATCCAACTTGCTCAGCTTCAAACCTGTGGCTACAGGTGTGATGGCAGGTTTGCTGTCCTCCATCTTGAAGCGCTTCAGGACATCCTTCACATACTTGCCCTGAGAAATGAAGATGCCATCTGTTGATTGGTCAACTTCAATGCCGAGAAAATATTTCATCAGCCCCATGTCGGTCATTTCAAACTCGGACTTCATGGCTGTTCTAAACTGTGCAAATAGGCTGCTGCTATTGCCAGTAAATATCAGATCGTCTACGTACAGGCAGACGATGATGAGCTCACCTGCTGCATTTGTCTTCATGTACAGGGAGTGCTCATATGGGCATTTCTGAAACCCATTCTCTTGAAAATAGCCGTCAATACGGCTGTACCATGCCCTGGGTGCTTGCTTCAACCCATACAAGGCCTTGTTCAGTTTCAGGACTTTGCCTTCTTGCCCTGATATTTCATAACCGGGCGGCTGGTCTATGTAGACCTCTTCTTCCAACACTCCGTTGAGGAAGGTAGACTTGACATCCATCTGGAACACGCTCCATCCTTTCTGAGCTGCGAGTGCCAGAATCATTCTGACTGTGTCAAGTCGGGCTACAGGTGCATACACTTCATGATAGTCAACACCTGACTTCTGCTTGTAGCCTTTCGCCACTAATCTGGCCTTGTGTCTGTCAACCTCTCCTTGGGCATTAAACTTCGTTTTATATACCCACTTGACCCCAATGGTCTTCTTTCGTGCTGGAAGATCTGTTAGCTGCCATGTCTCATTCTTCTCAATGGCTGCTATCTCCTCATCCATCGCATTCACCCATTTGCGATTCTGACTTGCCTCTTCAAACTCCACTGGATCACATTCAGTAAAGAGAGAAAAATCAGAATAATCTTCATCTAATTGATTACGGGTTACCTCATAGATGTCTTGCAAGCTCCGAGTCTTTGCAGGAGTCCTCAGGTTCTGAATTCTGCTTGCAAGTGGAGGTGAGCGGGATGTTGAGGGTGTGCTGCTGCTGGCACCACTGTTGATGCTTGAAGGCACAAGTGGTTGAACCCCTGTCTTCCTCCAAGTCTGCAGACTCAACAGTTGCTGGTTCAGACTGACCAGTCTTTGACTTCCCGTTCCAGACTTCATCCTCCAAGAACTTCACGTCTCGGCTGATGACAAGTTTCTTTGTCACAGGATTGTACAGCCTGTACGCCTTCGCTGGTTCGCTGTACCCTGTGAAGATGCATTTTTCAGCTTTGTCATCTAGCTTCTTCCTTTTCTCATCTAGAACATGTGCATATGCTATGCACCCGAAAACTCGCAAATGAGCCACACTTGGCTTCAACTTGCTCCACGCTTCCTCTGGAATTTTGTCCCTTACACTCTTGGTGGGACACCGGTTCAACAGATAGACTGCACAACTTACAGCTTCTGCCCAGAACTCATGTGGCAAACTCTTTGCCTTCAACATGCTCCGTGCCATTTCCATGATTGTTCTGTTCTTCCTCTCAGCTACGCCATTCTCGTCGTGGCGTGTATCTGGCAGTGAACTGCCTCCGAATTCCATGTTGCTTGCAGAAGTTGTGGAATTCATTGGAGATGTACTCTCCACCTCCATCAGATCTGAGAGTCTTCACATAGTAACCGCTCTGTTTCTCAACCAGAGCCTTGAACTCCCTAAACCTTGCAAACGCCTCTGACTTCAACTTGATTGGACAAGTCTTCCGGCTGAAGTCATCAATGAAGGTCAGGAAATACTTATTGTCGGCATATGAGGTGGTCTGCATGGGACCACAGATGTCTGAGTGCACCAGCTCCAAAGGCCGTGATGCTCTCCAAGACTGCCCTATAGGGAATGCATCCCTGTGCTGCTTGCCGACTAGGCAACCTTCACAAACTTGGTTCGGTTGCTCTATAAGGGGTAAACCCTTCACCATCTGCTTCTTGTGCAGCAGATTCAGGCCACTGAAACTCAGGTGACCGAATCTGAGATGCCACAGCCAGGTAGCATCCTTCTCAACTGCACTCAGAGACAACAAAGATTCATTCTGAATCTGCAGTGGAAACATCTTGTTTTTCATCATGGACACAGATGCAATTTGTCCATGGACCTTGTCTCTGATGGAACAGACTCCATATTTGAACAGTATAGTGTGCCCCTTCTGCACAAGCTGTCCAACACTAAGCAGATTATGCTTCAACCCAGGCACATAAAAAAACATCTTGAAATGTTTTTCTATCACCTTGCCGGGTGCGGATGAGGATCTTTCCTTTCCCCATCACAGGAACTTTGATGTTGTTCCCCATATTGACTTCGGACTGGACTGTTTCATCCAGTTGTGAGAACATCTCCCTGTTCCCAGTCATGTGGTTGCTGCAACCACTGTCAAGATACCAGACGTTTTTCTTGCTCTCCTCTTCAATACTGCAAGTCAGCAACACAATTCCTCCTGCCGCATTTTCAGGTTCCTTCGAATAATGGGCTTGCTGCTGATTCTCGTTCGCCATCTTCTTTCTGCACTGAGTGGCATAATGGCCGAACTTGCTGCAGTAGTAGCATTGGACCTTTGACATGTCCTTCTTCCGCCGAGAGCCACCTTGCTGATTTTTTCCGATGCCTCTTCCTCCTTGCTGATGAAAGTTGCAATCTGGCTCAGCGTCCTGAGGGTTTGAGTTCCCTCCTCGCTTGTTCCTTCTCCCACGTCTGCTTCTGCCTCTTCCTCCTTGAGAACTAGAGGCACTGTGCTGGGAGTCTTGTCTGCCGCTGTCTCGAACTGAGACTTGCGCTTTGAAGGCTTGCTCCAAAGAAGACTGAGTTGAGCGGCTCAGCCTCTGTTCATGGGTCTGCAGGGAACCCATGAGTTCGTCGATCGAGAGGGTTGTCAGATCCCTCGACTCTTCAATTGCTATCACAACCGAGTCGAACTTCGCAGGCAGACTTCTGAGAATCTTCTCCACGATTCTCTGGCTCTGGAAATTTTCTCCATTCAACCGCATCTAGTTGACAATGTCCGTCGTCCGGGTGAAGAAGTCACTCATCGACTCGAACTCGCTCATCTGCAGGTTCTCGAACTCTCTCCTGAGCATCTGCAGCTTCACCAACTTCACTTTGTCGGTACCCTGATACGAACTCGCCAGGGTTTCCCGTGCCTGCTTGGCCTTGGTGGTCGATGCAATCCACGGGAAGATGGTCTCCTCAACCGCTTGCATGATGTAGAAGAGGGCCTTCTCGTCCTTCTTCTTGTGCTCTTTCAACGGATCCCTGTCTCGCTTGAGAGAGGGCGGCCGATCTTCGCTGCATCTGCCGGTTCTGGGTAGCCGGTCTCGACCAACTCCCATAGCTCCTGAGATCCGAACAGGATCCTCATCTGGATGCTCCAGTAATCGTAGTTCTTACCGTTAAATCGCGGGATCTGCAACTGCAACGAGTTTCTCTCGGAAGCCATGCTTCTATCTCCGTGTCACGGTACTATCTGCTCTAATACCAATTTGAAGGAAGAGTGACAATTTTTTTTTTCGTCGAAGAGCGTCCGCTCAGACCGCGCAGGGCAAGCTCCAGGCTACAGAGCTCAGTGCGGACTGCGCAAGACTTCGGGCGAAGGACGTGCTTCGCCGCGCAGTGCGTCCTATGCTGGATCTGTGGCAAAGTGCGTACTTCGCACTTCTTCCTAGCCGAGGTGCGCACTTCGGCCGAAGTGCGAACTTCGCTGGGAGAAAATGCCGAAGTGCGGACTGCGCTAGGCAGCCAGCCGAAGTGCGCACTTCGGCCGAAGTGCGAACTTCGCTGGGAGAAAATGCCGAAGTGCGGATCTGCGCTAGGCGGCCAGCCGAAGTGCGCACTTCGCGCGGAGTGCGAACTTCGCAGCTTCGAGCTGCCGAAGCGTGGCTTTCGCAGCGAGGTGCGAACTTCGCTCGACGTCGAACTTACAAGCTGCAGACTTGGCCAACTCTGGCCATGAACTTCTTCGTATTTCGCGGGTGCTGATGGGTTTGCCAGGCTTGGCAAGACCCGAAAGATAGGAGAGTAACTCCGGAACAGAGAACTACAAGATAAGACTTAATCAACTGCAAACCCTAAAGATGTTACAGTCAAAAGCAAACTTTATTCATATGAACAACTAGGGTTACAGAATTCCTCAACCGAGGAAGTAACAACATCTGCAGGCTACGCTGCAGGATAAACTGGACAAGGGAAATGTCGAGTCTGGCTGCTCGTACATTTATCAGCTGAGCCTCACTGCTCACTGAAACACTCGCCCTTCTTTCTCTGCTCACTTTCACGAACTTCTCTCACACCCGCTCTGCTTCCTTCTTCTACGTTCTCTTCGCACTCTAGTTTGTCTGAAGAACCGAACCGCATTTTATAGCCGCGAGGAGAGAAGGATAAGGGTTATCCTCGGACAGCTTCGGATAAGGGTCATCCTCGGACCGACCCACATCTAGGGTTTCTGACAAACGCCGACTGTGTATTAACACCTGCGGAGATCGGATCTGCCAGGTGTCAAATCTGTCAGAAGATAAGTGCGACGTCCTGTCACACTTTTGTCGGGATCTCGGATTTGCGACAGCGCAGTTGGGCACAGGCGTGAAATCTAGGTTAATATTTCTAACAATAACTACTCAATCCAAAAATATGCTTGCATATCTACCATAATTAGACATCTCCATCCCATCATAACAATAAAATATATAAATTATCATCTAATTAGTAGATTATAAAACATATGTCCTTGGAATAACTACCTCAATCCAAAGATATGCGTGCATATCTACCATAATCGAAATATAGTATATCTTAAGACCAAGCCTACGTCGAAAACAATAATTTCCTAATTTAAACTTAAGGTTGCTCGTAAATTTCTATAATTTGACTCCCGTGTTTCTCGTACGTAATATAATAAGCAATTAGGTGTTGATTCATCAATCGTCTAGCATGTTTAGATGGAAGAATTCTGGCCGCATAACTCCCCCACTTTTCTATATAAGGACACAAAGGATGGGTTTCAGTCACAACAGGGTAGGTATTATATTCTTTTTGAAATATTCGTCCCACATAAAAGCCCTGAAAATGGCTCTTAATTCCTTGGCTCCTTTGGCTTCGGGCACGTTTTTCAAAAATTCAGAAAAGCCACATTCATTTCGAAAGTCCGCTGGAGGCCTTCGATTTTCCAATAATGCAGTGCGACGCCGGGATTTTGCAGTACGTCCAACCAATATGAATACGAGGATGGCGTCCATTAGCACTGAAGATGTGAAACGGCGCGAAGGCAATCATCACCCCAATTTTTGGGATGACAATTTCATACAGTCTCTAACAAAGGCATACGAGGCAAGCCTCGTGATTTATTTTATTTATATTTATATTTATATTTAGTTTTTAAATTTGATGAGTGTAAAAAACTCATATGTCAAACTCTTAAGGTTAAACATCTCCATCCCATCATAACAATAAAATATATAAATTATTACTAAATTATAAAACATATGTCCTTGGAATAACTACTCAATCCAAAGATATGCTTGCATATCTACCATAATTAGACATCTCCATCCCATCATAACAATAAAATATATAAATTATCACCTAATTAGTAGATTATAAAACATATGTCCTTGGAATAACTACCTCAATCCAAAGATATGCGTGCATATCTACCATAATCGAAATATAGTATATCTTAAGACCAAGCCTACGTCGAAAACAATAATTTCCTAATTTAAACTTAAGGTTGCTCGTAAATTTCTATAATTTGACTCCCGTGTTTCTCGTACGTAATATAATAAGCAATTAGGTGTTGATTCATCAATCGTCTAGCATGTTTACATGGAAGAATTCTGGCCGCATAACTCCCCCACTTTTCTATATAAGGACACAAAGGATGGGTTTCAGTCACAACAGGGTAGGTATTATCATTTTTAGAAATATTCTTGCCACATAAAAGCCCTGAAAATGGCTCTTATTTCCGTGGTTCCTTTGGCTTCGGGCACGTTTTTGAAAAATTCAGAAAAGCCACATTCATTCCGAAAGTCTGCTGGAGGCCTTCGATTTTCCAATAATGCACTGCGACGCCGGGATTTTGCAGTACGTCCAACCAATATGAATATGAATACGAATACGAGGATGGCGTCCATTAGCACTGAAGATGTGAAACGGCGCGAAGCCAATCATCACCCCAATTTGTGGGATGACAATTTCATACAGTCTCTAAGAAAGCCATACGAGGCACGCCTCTATAATGTGATTTATTTTATTTTATTTCATATAGGGTACATCGTTTACTATTAATATAAGCTGCTTTTAAAAAGAAAAGTGAATGTTGTGTTTTGTTGGTTGGTCCGCAGGCTCCTTCCAATGGAAAACATGCTGAAAAGCTAATGAGGGAGATCAAAGGCATGTTCACGGCAATAGCAACTCCAGATATGGGTTTACCTCCACATGATCTTTTCGAACGCCTTTCGCTAATCGATAACTTAGAACGCCTTGGCATCGATCGACATTTTGGAAGGGAAATCAAAGAAGCGCTTGATTATGTTTACAGGTTTGTTTGTGTACCCTTAAATATTCTTAAAATGATATTGTAATTCAAGAGGTTGTTAAATGATAATTTAATTTGAGTGGTTGTGATTTTTTATTAAGTTAACGTTTGTGACATTGGTGTCTATAGTTTATTTATTTCCGTTTGAAAACCACCGTTCTATATCCAATAAAAGATTGATTTGAAATACAAAAAAAATTGATACTTTTGTATTGTATTGAGTTCATCAAATCTTAATGGAGTGGCAGGCATTGGAACGAGAAAGGTATTGGATGTGGTACAGACAGTTTTTGTACCGATCTCAACACCACCGCGTTGGGACTTCGAATTCTTCGACTGCACAGATATAGCGTTTCTGCAGGTCTCCACATCGATTAAATCAATCGAATTAAAAAACAATTTAATTGATTTGCGTTAGCGTATTTAATTGATTTGCATTAGTGTAATGCTTGGGAATCCTATTGCTAGTTAACTATAATATGATAGCAGATGTGTTGGAGCACTTCAAAGGGAAGGATGGGCACTTCTTGTGCTTCGCGAATGACTCAGAGGCGGTGATAAAAAGCTTCCTAAATTTATATAGAGCTTCCGTCATTGCATTTCCCGGGGAGAAAGTTTTGGACGAGGCCAAAGCCTTCACAACCGCCTATTTAAAAGAAGCTCTTAAAAAAATTGAGAGATCAAGCCTTTCACGAGAGGTTGTGAGAAATTTTACTTCTGCATGTCAAAGTGTGTGGGTACTATGCTTTTTCCTAAATAATTTTTTCTTAGTAATTGTATTTTTTTGTTAAACAGATAGAACTCAATTTGGAGTATGATTGGCACGCGACCCTGGCGAGACTGGACGCCAGAAACTACATCGATATATACAGAGAAGACAATTCATGGGGAGACAGTAAAATAACAAATAAGTAATCCATCTACCCTTATAGTGTACGTCGTTATACTAAGAAATAGGACAGAAAAAGTTGTAAAATCTCATTAATGAAATCGTGTGTTTGCAGGATGCCGCATATGAGTAATCAAAAACTGTTAGAGTTGGCAATATTGGACTTCAACAGGATACAGGCGTTGCAACAGCAAGAGCTTAAGGCTATCTCAAGGTGGTGACTCACAAGCCATACTCTTGAAAAACTAATTGCTCATAAATTATACACAACTAGTAATTAATGAAAACTTGGGGTAACCCGTTTAGGAGGTCTAAGGGTGATGTGGGCATCTTGTATAGAAGGATAACACAAAAAATATGGACTAATATAATATATAATTGATAACACAAGATAACTACTTCCCCGTATATAAAGAAGGCTAATGGAGAAGAAAAGTACAAAGTCCAAAGCATCTTGGCAACTTACTGTAAGTTCACATAGATCGGTGATTTATATTGTGTTTAGGTGGGTGAGCGAGTCCGGTTTGTATAAGCTGAATTTTGCTCGTCATCGTCACGTCGAATATTTCTTTATAGCGGCCGGAATTTGCAGCGAGCAGGAGTATTCGGCTTTCCGCTTGACGGTTGCAAAGGTTAATTCTCTTACAACCTATTTAGATGATATTTACGACACTTACGGGACTGTGGAGGAACTCCGTCTCTTCACAGACGCTATCAAAAGGTATAAGTTACTTCCAGGTAAACAATTTACGTAAGTCTACGATATTTCTGTGTCTAGGAAGAGTAATAATCCGGCGGTATTGATGTGTGTCTGTCAGGTGGGATCCCTCTGCCACAGATTGCCTTCCGGAGTATATGAAAATCATATACATGGCATTGTACGACGCTGCGAATGAAATGGCACGGTGGGCGGAGAAGACTCAAGGCCGTGATACCCTCGACTACGCCCGTAAAGCCGTAATAATTTCTTGTGTTTTTTTTTTTTCAACAAAATATTCATTTATCATAAATATTTAGATAGGAGGCAAAATTAAATTGGAATTATTGTGTTCAAGTAATGACGAATATTCTGTTGGGGATGATATGAGATGCAGTGGGAAGCTCACCTAGATTCTTACATGCAAGAAGCTGAGTGGATTGCTGCTGGTTACATGCCAACTTTCGAGGAATATTTAGAGAACGCCACAGTGAGTAGTGCTATTCGTGTGGTGACCTTGCAACCCATATTAACATTGGATGGCTCTCTTCCTGATAACATCCTCCCAAAAGTTGATTATCCCTCAAGGTTTCATGAACTTCTATGCTTATGCTTCAGATTAAGAGGCGACACGAGAACCTTCAAGGTATTATATTATATAACATACTTCGAGTGTTGAGTTAGGCCTGTAATCTTAAAAATATATTTTATCTTATATCTATCTTTTATTCTTTATTAAGACGGAAGCTGCCCGCGGAGAAATAGCCTCAGCCATAGGGTGTTATATGAGAGATCATATGGAATCTACGGAGGCAGACGCTTTGAATTCTGTTACGGCTCTAATGAGAGAACGGTTCAAAGAATTAGATTGGGAATACCTGAAACCTGACAATGTTCCAGCTATAAGTAAGGATTATGCCTACGCCATTACCAGAGGTCTCCATCTTTTTTACAAAGAAAGAGATGGGTTCAGCATTTCCACACAAGACATAAAGAATCATGTCACCAAACTACTTATACAACCTGTCAAAATGTAATGTTTAGGTTCAAGCTCTTACCCAGTGCATGCAATGTTTTCTTTTTCTTTGTGAGGTTAGGTATGCAGATAAGATATGAACGCACAAAGAATGTTGTTAAATATGTTTGAAATGTGTGAAAACCATGCACAACTAATGTAAGTGTTTCCTTTAAAAAGAAATAAAAATAATAAATATTTAAAATTTAAAAAATGAATTGTTGGTTTTAAAGAAACTATGATTATTAAATGAGTTTAACTTGAAAATTAAAAAGTTATAATTATAAATTAATTATATGTAATGGTTTAATATTCTGGTTGAACGCTGAAGAGTTACTTGTATTATTAAGAAAAAAGAATAATGCTATAGATTATTATATCATTACTTTTAGTTCAATTGTCAACTTATAAGACGAACTCAACATTGTAATGGAAAACCCATTCTAAACACAAAATAATTACTTTTACAGATTCAAAATAGTTTTTATTTGTAATTAAATGGACACTGTAACCACTTTCATATGGTATTTTAAAAAGACTCCATGATATATATAATTATTCAAAATATTGTGTCCTTAATTATTCATATACTAAATTTTCAATTGATGATTTTTGCAACATCTTTACATTATTGTTTTAATATGATTAAAGGTATTTGCATCCTAACCATAAAATAGTTACTTTGATAAATTAAAATAGTTGTTTTTAGCTATAATTAAGTATTTATTTATCTTTAAATAACTATTATCACATTTTTTATGTAGGCTTTTAAAAATACCTCAATGATATATTTAATTATTTAGATACTTTATCATTAATTATTCAAATACTATATTTTTAATTGAAGATCTCTACAACACCTTTAGCACTATATTTTTTAATATGGTTAAAATTTTTTGCATTTAATATCACTTAATATAAATTATTACAACATCAATACTCATATTGATCTTATTTATAAATTACCATAAAGAATATTTGACTTTCAACAAACAACAAACTCAAAAAAGACAATTTAAAATATATTAAAAAATAATAATAAAGAGTAAAGAAGTTTTATAAAGATAAACAATAGCAAATCCTTTATAATCTTAGAAGGTTTTGGAATATTTGTTCACTTTTCTCTTAATGTATAGAATTATCTTACTACTCTAATAAAGACTTAGATTAGGAATACTTGAATCTATAACTAAGGATTATGCATATACTATCATCAAAGGTTTCCATATTTCTCTATAAAAATAGGTGAATTTAGATTTCTCATAGAAGGCATAAAAATCATATCACAAAATTACTTATACAACATATGAGAATGTAATTATTTTATGTGATTAGTTTTTTCATGATTGACCTATCTTATTTTAAAAACTCAATATAATTTTTATTTATCCTATGGATTTATAGTAGCAATAACACCATATAGATATACTAAGTGCATAGAAAATTTTCTAAATTTGAAGTTCTAATTATGATAATATTATGATAGCATACAATATATCTAGGTTTAATTCTTATCAAGTGTACACAAAATAATTTATTCCTCTATTAGTGCAGGTTTATTACAATTGTTTCAATAAGGTTGGTGTGATTCTTATAAGCTATTTTTTTCTACCATAGAACTATTTTTTTGATAAATTAATATAAGATGGTCTTCCAATAAAAATATTATATATTTAATTGATCATAGACCAAGATAAAAATATAACTAAGGCTTACATAAATGCACAAAATAAAAAAATAAGGTGCAATAAAGATCTAAATTCTTATTGATCTAATAAAAAATCTATCCCAATGCTTGTAAAAATGTATTTGTAGGATGAAGTCAACAACTTCACCTTGTGGTCAATATTTAATTATCCTTCATGAAATACAAATTTTGAAAGCGCAATGTGTTTTCTTCATGAGATCAATAAATTTATGCATTAGAACTTCAGTATGCAAGATGTGATTTTGGTTATAAAATTCAGCATTAGAACTTCGATATGCAAGACACACATGTGAATGAGCTAATAATTCAAGATATATTGACTATGAAAATTAAAAATTTAATCTAGAAAAGTTTATTTATATTAAGAAGTTATTATTAAGATGCCCTAAGGGATGAATTTATATAAGCTATGACTCCCTTGGAGGATCCACTAGATAATATTTCAAAATTGTCAATTTGTATGGGTGGTAGGGTGCATGGAAAGGGAAAGCTATATTAGAGTGAAAATAGTGGAAGGTTGAAATTAATAAGTGAGGAAAATATTATGGGAGGAAAAAGAGAATATTTAAGAGATTTCGATTTCTAATCTTGTAAGGTGATAGGTAATAGAGGATGGTGGGTATGACTAGGATGTCAAGTCCCAAATTTGGATAGCATTTGGCACCTATTAGCTAACTATATTTTCCTTTTATATTATCATAGTGAATAGTACTAGCATTATAAGCATTAGAAACACTAAATACACTGACACTAGTATCAATATTATTAGTGTTGGGATAACTAGGTATGAAAAATAAGATTTAAAAATTTGGTAAAATCAATATGATTTAGTCAATAGCATCATCAATGCTATCACCTCAGGTATGATACCTTTTTTTTAGGGCATTAAATGTCCCTTACATTGGTATTTAGGTTTTTAAGTTGATCAAAAAGTTTTATTATCTAGATAAGGTAGATGCTAGTAAATTTAAAGTATTTGATGATATGTTCAAAATTAGATGTTTATATTTACCTCTTTTTGATGCATTCATCAAATGATGAATGTGTTAAAATTTGGTATTATTACCCTAATAAGAAATATAGATTTCAAGTTAATTAAGAATCATGATTTAAGGTGAGTAATATTTATTATGTGTTGATTATTTATGATGTAAAAGTTTATCTTTATAGTAGTATTAAATGTTGTTGTGCTCTTATGTACCCCTCAAGTTATAGAGGGAAGGCCAAGTTTGATCTAGGAAACTCAATATGACCATGATAAACATAGGTAAACTAATGAGATATTGTGATAAAACAATAAAGTTGATTGGGGTGGAAAAAGGGTAAAATGGATATGGGGCATAAACAAATTTATTTTACTAATGATAATCATAATTTGGATATCTAGATATGCGATATTATAATAGACCATGATGTCTTAGAGAGTGATATCTATGCATAGAATGAATATGTGAAACCACCTATAGCAAGAGGAGGATATCAACCTCAAGTATTAACCTTAAAACCATTTCAATTTTATATTTTTTATTTAAAAAATATGCCCTAAGTAGAAGGTAATGTTTTCATTTAGCAATAACACTATTGTGTTGGCACTTTTGATAGAAATAATTAAATCACTATTTGATAGTAATTTCACCATTACATTGTGTTTTTATCACCTAAAAATCCTTATGTTATATGATAATATTTTTCTATTAAGAACACAAGCTTATATTGAGAGGGGGGTGAATAGTATAAGACCACTTTTTAATTTTCTTTACCAAATAATATTATCCAATATAATAAATGACAATATCAATAGCAGTAACCAAAGCAATGCACAAATCATCACATATAATAAAGACACCAATTTAACATGGTTCACCCAATGTGTGTCTACTCCATGGATAAAATATTTCACTAATATTTATTGAATAAATATATTTGGGAATCCTTCCCTATTACAATATTTATGGACATTTTTACAAAGGATATTCCAATACCTAAATATGGTTTGTGGATATCTATCCATAGGAGACACCAATATCATTATCTCTAGTTCATGGATATCTATCCACAAGAGAAATCCTTTCTCCTTTTCTCTTGTTGGTGATCTTATAGAAGAGCCACTGCCTCCATTACACTAGTTAATAGATCTCTATCCACTAAAGACTCATGTCATTACTTAGAATACCTAACCTCACTGCCATGGCTAATGGATCTCTATCCACTGGATACTATCATCCTCTATACTCTATCACCTCCAAAGCTTGCTCTTATATCTATCTCAAATCTATACTAAACACAATCCTTTGGTCTAGCACAAATCTTCTCAATCTCTATCTTTGGTCTAGCACAAACCTATCCTCAAGTCTACACCAAACTATGTCCTCAAGTCTACACCAAACACAGTCCTTTGATTTAGCACAATTTTGCTCAATATTTATCCTCAAATTTACACTAAACATAGACATTTGGTTTAGCACAAAAAATGCTCAATATCTATCCTCAAGACTTAAAATAAATCTTGACTTAATCATAAATCAACTCTACTAGATCTACCCCCAAACCTTAACCAAATATTTGAATAAATTAATCAATCAACTCTACTCTCAAGTCTTCTCAGGACTTGTCTCAAATCTACCTTGTAAGCTTCCACAAATGTTCACACTAATGTATCCAAAATTTATCTTTAAAACTTATCCAATCTAATCAACAAGTATTCACTAAGACTTACCTCAAATTTGATCAACAAGTCCTCACTAGAGCTTGTACAATCTGCTCTCAAGTCTTCTCTAAGACTTACGTCAAATCTACTCAAAAAGTCACCACTAGAACTTATCCAATATCTTATTGTAAGATTCCCCAAAAAATTATTCAAATAAACTCAACTTAACACAAAATCATCTTCAATCACACAAAAATATTTCACACATAATCTTGTTCAATCTCATAGAAACATATAGAGAACTTTTAGAGACTCAATATGTTTCACATTCACCACACTGCTCAATAACTTTCAATCTCTCTTTTTACCACAAAAACATATAGAGAATTGTTAGAGACTCAATATGTTTCACATTCACCATAATTCTCAATAAATTTCAATCTCTATTTTTACCACAGATATATATAGAGAATTTTTAGATACTCAATATGTTTCACACTCACAAACACTCAAACCCTTTCTCAAATTAATTTAGAATATAGAATAATTTCTTTTATAGAACTTGAGTTTTCACTTCAACACATCCACTTGACTAGGCTCAACCAACTCTTCTCAACTAATCACTCAATAAATTAATCCTTACCTACAAACCCTAGTCCAAGCATATGAACACTCACTAAAATGTTTTCAACAATTCTTAACAATCAATCTCACATAATAATGATACTCATGATCTTTGCAAACCCTAGTTTAAGTTCTTCACTCAACCAATTACTTCAACAACAATGCTTATCAAATAATATTCACATAATAATGATACTCATGATCTTTGTAAACTTCAAATTATTAGAATAAGTGAATATTATCTTAAGTTCTACTAAGATATACACACTTGAGTTTAAACTCCTCCATGTTTTAGGAGAACACTCAGTGATGTCTTCATCAATTTTGATGAGTTGTTATAATCTAATGGCTCTCAATGATCAAATTTTCTATTTATACAAAGTTGATCCTTGGAATAAAGCAATCAGTTCTATTTTTTTTTCTTCGAACTCTTGTAATTCTTTGCATGTCTATTTTAGAAAATCCTAACATGGTACCAAAGCAAGATAGATTTTTCTAGCATTTTCTCTTGAAGGAAGGTTTCTCGAACTGGTTCTTAATATCTTTCTTCTTTGTTTTTTTAAAAAGAGGAAAGAGGTTTTTATATTATAGATAGATATTAGATGCAATTTTTTGAGATATTTTCTTATGGTAATACTTTTCAGTTTATCTAATTATAGTTTTACCATTGATGCAATTTGTCAAAATTTTGCTTCTCTGAAATTTACTTCATAAAAAGTGTCCTTCTAAAATTCTAGGCAATTTTTTTTATCTTTAATACCCTCCTCATATTCTAGATTAATTATTATTTCTCCTTCTTGAAGTGCAGTTCGTCTGGCTCCATAGCCTTCCCTACATTCTCTATATATGGAGATTTTTTTTTTCATCTATGCATTTTTAAAGAGGTAATTTTTTTCCACTTGAAAACGTTTTTGTTTCTTTGTCCTTTTCTCCACCTAATAATAGTTCGTTCGGCCTCAAGTGGAGTAAATATTCATAGCAATTATTTTTTTAGTAGAAAATATTCTAAAAAACTTTTTTTAATAGCAAATCGTTGTATCTTCGTCTATAAAAGAAATTAATGGAAATCACTCTTCACGTCCTATAAAGAGACTCTTGGTCTAATTAATAGACCAGAGTTTTTTATCTTCAATGTGGTCTCTTTTGGCCATCATTGGCCTTGGCGCACTTGAGACTTAACCTCAACACCACTCCTCAATTAAATTTCATTTTGAAGATCTCACGATTTTATATTCTTGATCCTCTTCCCATTTATTTTTCCTTCGACACTCTGGGATATCATCCACTAGTTTTTTGCTATAAAATCCTCTTACTTACACTTAAATCAATACTTAATTTTTGATATGAATATCTTTGGTAGAGCTTTAAGAGAGTTTTTTTAGGCACTTTGCTATCTGTTCTCTCTTTTGCATGATATATCTATTTTGTAGGTCTGTGGATACGTCTCAATGTTCGAAGCCTCTTTGAGTACTTGGCAAGTGAGGCCATCAAATCATCTACATATAATTACAAGCTATTTCTATTTTGTAGGTCTGTGGAGACGTCTCATGATACGAAACTTCATCGATTCATTGGTGATTGTGGTGTCGTGGACTTTTGTTCTCCCTTTTGCATGATATGTCTATTTTGTAGCTCTGTGGAGATGTCTCAATGTTCAAAGCCTCTTTGAGTACTCGGTTAATGATACCATCAAATCCTCTATGTAAAGTTCTAAGCTATTTCTATTTTTTAGGTCTCTGGAGATGTCTCATGATATGAAACTTCATCGATTCACTGGTGGTTGTGGTATCATGAACTTCATTGATTCGTTGTTGTTGTGACCCTTACTGTGTGGTGCTATTCTCTCATTGTCTTCCCATAGAGACTCCAGTGCCTCCTCTTCATTGTCTCTAACTACTGGCCCAATCCTCTCCACCACTCCCTTTGGTATTGTTCAAATTATTTTATTATTATTATTTTTCCTTTCTCTCCGGTGAAGTTATTAAGATACGTCGTTTCTTCTGACGTCTCTGCATATTTTTTTTGGGATTTATATTAATAGAGTCTATTTTGTATCATTTCAGTAAGAGAAAATTTGGTTTCTTTTATTTCTAGCCTCTACTTGGCTCGAAAAATAAATGACTTTGTAAAAATAAATATAAATTCCTTTGGAGGGGTTGATAAGGTGCTATTTCCACACCTATCATAGTTTTGAGGGGGGGAGTTTTGTCTTTGCATCATTTCTTTTCACCTCCATTTTTTCACCTTATTATTTAGTATAATTTTTATTTGCTTAAATCATAAAGGAAATATAAAATCTAACCTTTTGTCTTTATAATTTTCCATTAAGCAAAAGTCTATATTATACATTTCTAATTGATTCCTTGGTATAATTAATTCTCTCTTACATAAGTTATTTTCTAAAAACCATCATATAAGTGAAAAGTATAAATTTATTTTATTTTTTCTCTACCTTTTTAGAACTTATAATTGTTATATCAAAATATCAATTAATTCTTTTGCTATTTATAATTAATTCTTTCTTACATAATTTATTTTCTAAAATTCAAAAGCAGAAGTATAAATTTCTTTTAACTCTTCTATTTTAGAACTTATAATTTCTATATCAAAATATTTAATAAATATTCTATCAAGCAAAATATAAATAATTAAATATTTTTTTGGCAAAAGAATATTTTAAAAACTTAATATTTTAATTGAAGTTTATTCTCCTTTCCTTAACCTTTTAAACAAATATTATATCACCACTCACCTTATTGGTCATCCATATAACTAATAGTTTCCCTCATGTAAGGTCGAGTTATTAAGACAACCAATATAGGCATGGATGATATAAGCCTAAGTTCTACGTATCAAATCTTATCAATACTTATAGTTTCCATCACGTAAGGGTGGGTATTTGAAAAGACAAGATATATAGGCCTGGCATATTTGTAATCCTTAAAATCTTATATCAAATATCCTCAAAATACTTATAGTTTCCCTCTCGTTAGGGTGGGTATTTTTGAGTTATTTGGTATTCCTTATTTGCTTTGGCATATTTTTTCTCTATACCCTCATTTAATATCCCTTTCCTTAAATTACTTATAGTCTCCCTCTCATAAGGGTGGGTAATTTTTTGAGAAATAAGTATTTCTTTAAGGATTATGAAAACTATTGTCCATTGCATTCTTCAAAGTTAAAGGGGGGAACTTTGGTTTAACCTCAAAATGAATTCAATGAATACAATTGATCTTCTCACTTCTGATAACTACCATACATGGAAACCCAAAATTTTAAATCTTATTTCTTAGAAAGGCCTCACTCACCTATTAGAAGAAAAGCAACCTGAGTTTGATAAAGAATATGAAATATTTGTTCACAAAGGGAAAATGCATGAAACTATGGGTATTATTAGCTCTAATTTTCATGAAATTTTATGGTTTCACATTACAGATTGTAAAAATCCTCATGAAAGTTGGGAGAAACTAAAAAATGTGTTTGGAAAAGTAGATCAAATTAGATCAATGCAACTAGAATCAGAACTCACAAATTTATCTCTTGAAGATTTTAGCAGTATTGTTGACTTCCTCACCAAATTCAAAGAAGTCCTATCTTAATATAAATGTAGTGGGAAGACTAAGACTAAATAATAGTGCATTTATCTTATTATTTCTAAACTAAATGGTGCATTTCAAATCTTTGCAACTACTTTTTTTATCTACAAAAGATGCTCTTGGTGCAACATTCAAAATGCCCTCTTTAGAAGAATTTTATGATAGAATAACTAGGGAATAAACTAAAATTACAAGATATGAGTCCTCTTCCTCTTCCTCTTCCTCAAAAGACTTAGTAGCCTCCATATCTTCTAAATAAAAATTCAAAAAGAAGGAAATGAATCCCATAACTTGTACTCACTGCAAAAATAAAGGTCATTTTGTAAATAAATGTTGGAAAAGACTTCAACAATTGTAGGTAGCTATGAAAGATCAAAATATGGAAAATAAAAAGCAAATAGGAAAAGCCCTCAATTTTCAAGGGAAAACTTCCAATTCTTCCTCTAATTACTGGGTTGTAGATTCTGGAGCTACTCATCATATGACTATTTCAGATGAGTCATTCTCTTCTATCTCCTCTAGTTATACATGTAGCATAGAAGTGGGTGACTCTTACTTTATCCCAATCAAATGAAAGGGGAAATAATCATTTATGGTGGCTCTATAAATAATTTTCTCTATATTCCAAACATTTCCACAAATCTCCTCTCTGTATATCAAATTTATACTTATGGAAAGGGGGAAACAATTCTCTTCTCTCCAATAGGTGTTGAGATAAGAGACTTTCAATATCCCCATTCTCTCATAGCTAAAGAAGATATTGATCACAACACTCACCTATTTCACTTCAAAGGATTCAAAAATCTAGAAGGGGCCTCCTATTTTGTGGCTCATGGAGATCTTGAAAGCAAAATTTGGCATAAAATTTTTGGTCATATTATTTACAACTACCTAAGGGAACTAAGCACCCATGATATGGTAATAGGTTTACCCCAAGACTTTTCTATTGATGTATTTTGTCCTGAATGTGCTCTTGGAAAGCAACATCAATATCCTTTCCACTCAAATAGTTCTCTAAAATCCTCATCCCCTCTAGAACTAATCCATAGTGACTTGATGACTTTTCATGAACCTTATTTCAAAGGAACAAAATATGCTCTAACATTTATTGATGAATTTTTAAGAATAACTTGGGTCTACTTCCTAAAATATAAAAGTGATGTTCTATCCCATTTTAAAGTCTTCAAAGCCTTAGTTTAAAACTAGGCCTATTGCAAAATCAAGCAAATCCGCACTGATAGTGGGGGAGAATACTACAGTAATGATTTCTCCATATTTCTATCAAGTTGGCATCATTCATCAACATTATGTCTCCCATAATACTCAAAAAAATGGTATTTCAAAGAAGAAAAATAGAACATTAAAAAACATGGCTAATTGCATGCTCCATTCAAGAGATCTTCCAAAAGTTTTTTGTGTTGAAGCTATTAACTGTGCCAATTATATTCAAAATTGCACACCTCATAAAGCTCTTGACCATTTAAATCCTAAATAAGTATGGTCTTGATCAAAACTAGATGTTTCCTTCAATATTTTTGGGTGTACTGCTTGGGATCACATCCCAAAGAAGAAAAGGAAGGCTCTAGATAAGAAAAGCAAAAAGCTCATCTTTGTTGGTTATTGTGAGGAAATGAAAGCATACAGTCTCCTTGATCCCTCAACTCATGAGGTCTTTTTTATAGGAATGTCCAATTTGATGAAACATTTCCTCAAAGAGATCCTCAATCCCCCTCTTCCTCCCTTGAACCTTCTCCTATAGTAGAACCTCAATATTATGAAGAGACAACTCTTGAGGTTAACTTGGAAATTGATAATCAAGATGAGGAACCTGTAACTCCAACTCAAAGTCTTTCAACTCCTTCTACTCCTTCCACTATGCCAAAATAGGCCCGCACCATTATTAAAGAAGCTACTACTTACATGCAAAATCTTCCATCTACCAGATCATCCAACCCCATAGGCACTGGTCTCGTCTGTCAATGTATTTCCTCTAATCCTCAATCCTTCAAAGAAGAAACATGTATCAAAGAATGGGATGATGCCATGGAAAATGAATTTTCTTTCTTAATCAAAAATAAAACTTAGGATTTAGTTACCTTGCCCAAAATAATGAAGTTAGTTCTTTGTAAATGGATCTACAAAACAAAATATGGGCCTAATAGAGAAATAGAAAAAAAAATCTTGGCTAGTAGCAAAATGTTTTTCTCAAATTGAAGGTATTGACTATGTAGAAAACTTTTCTCCGATTGCTAAAATGGATTCTGTTAGATTGGTTCTTGCTTTGGCTTCTTCCCAAAAGTGGCATGTCTATCAAATGGATGTAAAAAGTGCTTTCTTACATGGGGACTTAAAAGAAGAAATATTCATGGAACAACCTGCTGGTTTCACTCAAGACTCTTCTCTTGTTTGTAGGCTAAAAAATCTCTCTATTGCCTCAAACAAGCCCCTAAAGCTTGGTATGGAAATATGGACTCCTTCCTTATTTCCATAGGTTTTTCTCATTGTGAGTTTGATAACACAGTCTACATTTGGAGAGATGAAGGAAAAATCACCATTCGTGTTCTATATGTTGATGGTATTCTTCTCACTGGTAGTAACTCCAGTCACATTTAGACTATAAAATACTCTCTCTCTAAAAAGTTTGAAATGGATGATCTAGGTTTAGCTCATTACTTCCTTGGGATTCAAATAAGTTAAATAGATGTAGGAATTTACTTGTGTCAAAAAAAATACACACTAGATATTCTTCAAAGGTTTACAATGACAGATTACAAACCTTCTCCTAAACCTTTTTAATCTCGAATTAATCTTAGTACTTCCTGCTCATCTCGTCTATGTGATGCAACTCTATACCATCAGCTTGTAGGAATTCTATTATACCTTACTCATACTCACCTAGATATCTCATATGCTATTGGCCTAATATCCATATTATCTCATCAACCTCACTTCAATCATTGGAAAGAAATAAAAAGAATCCTCTGTTACATGCAAGGCACCACGCACTTTGGGATCTTATATAAAGGAAAATCCATGGTTATCATTGGCTACACGGATTCAGATTAGACAGGTTCAGTAGAAGACAAATGTTCAACCTCAGGCTATGTCTTTTACCTTGGATATTCACCAATATCCTGGTTATGTAAGAAATAACAAGAAGTAGCCTTGTCTTATATAGAGGTAAAATATAGGGCAACAGTTTTAGCTAGTCAGGAAGCTCTTTGGCTTCATCAAATTTTGAGATAATTTGGTTTCTCCCATGAAAAGCCTATCATTCTTTGATGTGACAATCAAAGCACAATTCATACTGCCCATAATCCAGTTGAGCACCAGTGCACCAAGCACATTGAGATACACATGCACTTCATAAGGTAACATATTCCAAACGGGGATATACACTTGGACTATATTCCAATTGAGAATCAAATTGCAAATATCTTCACCAAGTCTTTTCCTTCTCCACGTTAGATTTAGTTGCAAGATAAACTTAGAGTAATACAGTTGCATTAATACAAAGGTCTTCCACATGTATTTTATGAGGACAATCTTCGCCATCCAAAGACATACCTCTATCTTTGATATTTTTTTGTATGTGACAGATGGTTTTTTCTCAAAGGATTTTTCACCATCTATATATTGTAAATGAGTACCTAATCAGACCAAGTTGTTGGGACTCATCTTTCCTTTTGTATAAGAGGACAATCTTTATCATATGAAGACAAGCCTCTCTTCTTTTGATAGTTGGTTTTTTCCCAAGGGGTTTTTTCACTTTCTATATATTGTAAATGAGTACCTAATCAAGCCAAGTTGTCAGGACTCATATTTTCTTTTGTATAAGAGGACAATATTTGCCATATGAAGATAATCCTTTATTCTTCTGATAGTTAGTTTTTTTGCAAGGGATTTTTTCACCATCTATATATTGCATATGAGTACCTAATCAACCCAAGTTGATGGGACTCATAATTATTTTGTAATAAAGAGGATAATATTCACAATATGAAGACAAGCCTCTTCCTTACATCCTTTTTTATTGATAGGTTTTCCCATAGGGTTTTTACGATCTCTTAAAAAAAAAGTTGTGATAGTTGGTTTTTTCCCAAGGGGTTTTTTCACCAACTATATATATTGTAAATGAGTACCTCATCAAGCCATGTTTCTGGGACTCATAATTCTTATTGGATTAAGAGGAAAATATTTGCCATTTGGAGACAAGCCTCTTCCTTGCTTCCTTTTGATTTATGGTTTTTCCCATAGGTTTTTTACCACCTCTTCATAAATAAGTCATTGTACATGAGTACCTCATCAGGCCTTATTGTCGGGACTCATTTATACAAAGATCCCCTAGTATAACTTAAGGGGGGATGTTAGAATAAGTGAATATTCTATTAAGTTCTACTAGGATAGAAACACTTGAGTTTCAATTCCTCCATGTGTCAGGAGAACACTTAGTGGTGTGTTCATCAGGTTTGATGAGTTGTTGTAATCCAACGAATCTTAATGATCAACTTTGATATTTATACAAAGTTGATCCTTGGAATAAAGCAATCAATTCTATTTTATTTCTTCAAACTCTTGTAATGCTTTGCATGTCTATTTTGTTTCTTCAAACTCTTGTAATTCTTTGCATGTCCATTTTGAAAAATCCTAACACACATAACAATGATACTCACTATCTTTGTAAAACCTAGTTCAAGTTCCTCACTCAACCAATCACTTCAACAACAATGCTTATAAAACAAGGTTTTATCAACAACTCTTATTCCAAAAAAACCCTTTTCACTCCAACTTAGCATTCACAACATTCAACAACCATTCACTAGGAAGATGTGCCCATACCTTTTTTTTTATGTAGAAGTGCCCTTAGAAAACCTGTCTCAATCATAATTTCCTTCTTTCCAGTTTTCAATGGTTAGATGACCAAAATATCACTCTAAAAATTTCTGAAAATATTCCTTATTCACAAAAATAATAAAATCTCAAATACACCTTATTGCTTCATTTTAAAATAATATCCAACACCACAAATATTTAATCAAAACACTTATTCCAAAACTCTAGCTCATAAAAAGAATATCTTAACAATTCAGTTTCATCATAACTCTTTTCAGAAAGATATCTAAAAAATAATCCAAACTCTACTTATGACTCCCTACTTAATATTACATTAATTAAATAAATCACTTTATAAAATAATGCAATAAGTCAATCTCTCACTTTTCCAAGGTAATACAAAATTACCCTAGCTTTTACTTTAGAAAACATTACCCTTCATATATCAAAAATATTTCCTCAACACTTAGATTTATTTCACAACTTATATTCCACCTTATCCCTCCTAAACTTTAGAAAAACAAATTAAAATAATTTCCAAAAAAAATGTTATCACTTTTTGCAATCCACAGGGCTCGAAACATGGCACAATACTTCCACAACGCCTTGGCCATGGCTTCCATGTCGTTTGAGCCACATGCTGCACTTGGAGACTTAAAGCACATCATGTTCTTTGACTCCTTCAAACCCTTAAGATCCCTTGTCTCTTCCTTAGACACTGACTAAATGACACACTATGCTAATCGGGAGGCACACATTTTAAAATTCGCACAAGCTCTTTTTGCGTAAGGTAAATGCAATAAAATTGATTCCAAACCTTAGGAATGGCTATGGTATTTATACCATATGTCTTTCCTTGTCACACACATCGGTAGAGAGGAAAATACATCAAGGAAACAATGTTGTCATCGGTGCTACTAACTTTACCTTCGAAATATATATATTTATAATTTTTTAAATTCAAAATAATTTAAATATTATAAATTAAATATTTAAATATCCTTTGGTATTTTAAAATAAAAGCCTCATTAGGTTTTAGAAAACCTTTTTTATTTGCCCCACATGGTTTTAATAAAAACCTTTTATTTTGTGCTTTCCATAATATTTAAAAATAAATATTATGAATCTCTTTTGCCATAAACCTTTTTCATTACTCCTTTTTACCTTTTGACATCAATGACAATTCATCCTTGACATCAATGATAACTTCATCTACTCAAAATTTCCAACAATCTTCCCCTTTGTCATTGATGGTAACCCAAATTATTTTTACCAAAACTTGACATTTTTCCTATTCTACCCCCCTTGGGGAATTGCTCCCCCTGACTCAATGCTCTCTCCTTAAATCAAGTCTCTCCCCCTTACTCAAATCTCTCCCCCTTTGACATCAATGGCAAAGGGTCACCTTTGGGGCTCAGGGCTAAGAATGATTTTCTTAGCTTAACCCCTCCTCCACCTACTTTTGAGGTGGTTAATTCTAGGTTGGGAGTATCTCTACTCCCAACATACACTACTCTTCATTTTTTCTGTCTTCTTTTCCCATACCTTTGAATTCATACCCTTTTTAACCTTTTGATAATCCTCTTTCTTACCTATTCTTGGAGGATCTAAAAATTTTGTTCTACACCACCTTGCTATATACCGAACATTATTGCACTTATAGCACTTAATGTTGTGACTCCTTTAAGGTGCCAATATATTGTAGTTCCTCCTTATGAAGCCATATCCATTCATATCTTGTACCCTGTAATTTACTACCTTATGACCAAACTTATTACAATAGTAGCAATACCCTTGAAAAGATGTCTATTTCTAAAATTTTCATATTCTGTTCTTTCATGTGTCCTACATTGTGTAGCCTTGTAACCAAAATTGTGGCATGAGAATCAATGTCCATTGAAGAAACCTTGCCTTGACCCCATTGGTCTCTTAGTCTCTTCTATCCTGTCTGGTTTCCTATTCCATTTGTTCCTTATTTGTGCATTGTTTCTTTCCTTGTGGAACTTTCTATTGTCCAACTTATCCTTAGAAGTCTCAAATTATCTTTCACTTTCTTCTTTTGATGCTTCTTCTTATTTGATTCTTGATCTTGAATTTTCTTTTTTTGCCTGATATTTCCCTTTTTCTTCTTCCAATCTAAGTCCCATTTTGGTGACTGATGATCTTTGTGTACTGATAATCCTATCCAGGGTCTTTGAATTTTTCTCAACCTTGTGTAGCTTGTCCTTAGAGTCTTTCAATTTCATCCTTAGTGAAACTATCTCATGTTCTAATCTTTCACACTCTAGATCTTTTGTCTTTAATGTTTCAGCCATACCTTATTCAATTTTCCTTACTTCTTCAACCTTTATTTTTATGTTAGTGAGCTCTTGTAGAACCTTTGCTTTTTCTTTCTCATATTCTTGAGCTTGAAACTTTAATCCTAAGTTCTCATTTTTTAATTCTTCAAGATCAACAATAAGTATTTCACATTCTAACCCTTTGACCTTTGACTATTCAACCATACCTTTTTCCAATCTCCTTACCTTTTCAACCTTATATTTCAGGTTAGAGAGATTTTATAGAAGTTTTATCTTAAATTTCTCATCATCTTGTATTTGAGACTTTAAATCTAAGTTCTCATTTTTTCAACTCAACAAGTTCCTTAAGTGTTGCTTCCTCCTTTTATTTTTTTCAAAATTTCTCTTTTCTTTGGATTTCAATTTCTTCTATTGTCCAAATTAGAGTTTCTTCTTCATACCTATTTTGACTATCCATATTATCCTTTTCTGAACCATCCTCTAGGACATCAATTTTGAAAATATCATATTCATATTCACTGCTACTAAACCCATTGCAATAACATGCATCATAACCGATTTGACCATAAACAAAACATTCTTCACCTTATTGTGTACAATAAGCGACAAGGTGACCTATCTTCCTACATCTTGTACAAAAATTTATCAATTTGGCCTTTTATCCACTGCTTAATTCATCTCTTGAGTCTATTTCTGTTTTTTCTCCCTAAATAACAATATCAAATTCATCTTCCTTTTCTTTCATGACCATGTGTGTTCTTTTCTTCTTGTGTCTCATGGTTCTACTTTTATCTTTCTTTGCTATTTGTGTTCTTGTAAGATCTTTCTATAGACACCAAAATAGCACCAATATGATTATGTGACAACAAGCATCGATCGCATTGACACAAAAAGCCCCTAGAGCAGCCCCCAGAGGTTAAACAGTGGTCCTAACCACTTCCAAAAGTAGTTTTGGAGGTCAAAGGTCAATTTGGCACCTTTTTGGCACCTTGCTCTCTGCTCGTCCCACCCAAGGATGAATACAAACTAGCATTCATCCCACCCAGGGATGAATATAAGCATTCGCCCCAAGGTGAGGTGAATAGCAAGTTTGACTGGCAAAAAGTCAAACCTCGACAAGTCCACTAGTTAACTGAAGTTGCAGGTCATGCAATTGCGAGGAACGGCTACAAATAAAGAAGAGAGACTTCAGTCATGCATGTATTTATTTTAGAGACCTCATGCAAGGAGATTCTAAATCAAGAAATTATCTTTTCTCTCAAAATAGGATAAAAAACTCAAGTGGCACCCTCGCATGCGCAATTCAAATAGAGAGACCCTAGGTCTATAAATTGGTGAGTTTTCTCACCCAAAATATAGATAGAGAAGGATCATTTGAGCAATGAAGTGCTGCCAATTTACATACCTACTTGCGATTTGTGCCTTTCACATCCTTAATATCTCATTCGAAAGGGAGGTTATTAGGTGATTATTGGAAGCACGAATCCGGACCCAAAACCCAATTTTTGGCCACGATATCCCACAAAATTTGTTGAAAACACCCCATAAGAATTTTGGGACCCATCCCAAGTGGATTTGTTCCAAAACAGAGTCTCAAACGGTGGGCGTTCTGCCCTCGGGCGCCCCCCAATATGTCATAGCCCTAATCGCCCCACCCCGAAATGATTAGAAATATGTGATATATTTCTTTTATTTTTCTTTTTCATCTTATTCTAGGTCTATTAAATAGGCTGTAGTTTAAATTTCACTTCATTCTGAGTAATTTTGACCAGGTTTTTATCATTTATCGCCTTTACTAACTTGCAGATGGAACCAAAAAAAATTGGATGATAGAGGCCAAATTGGAGAAATCTGACCTTTTGGGTCTTCCCAAAACACCCACAATTAGCTAAATCCAACTTTGTAGGTCATTTGGAGCTTTCTGGATGGGACATTGAAGAGGGTATTTTCTGACAAGTTATTACAGGTTTATTCGTCCCACCCTGGAGCGAATACAAATCTGTGAGGAATTTCTAGATTGTTCCTTTTGTAGTGGCCTCCTGGTAACATATTTATGCTTCTATTAAAATTTTAGGTCGATCTAAGGTCATTTGGTTATCGTTTTAATATTTTCATGCATATACTAACAATAGGCCTTGGGAAATACATGTTTTATTCTATCTGTAGGTGCTACTAATATTTTTTGTTTCTTTGAACGTAGGTTTCCAACATCAGAGGAGAAGGAAGGAGTAAATAATCATATACATAAGCAGCAATGACATTTTGGTCTACCCATATTACATGTAGGCACGTGGAAGAAGGATTGCTATCCATGGATGTGATGAGAAACATATTTGATGCTCCTATCCCCTAAAAAGGAAGGAGACATATTGTAACATGAATTTGAAAGCATATCAATAAAGAAGGCTATATTTCATACTGCTTTTATCTTGTGTCAATTCGTCTATGTTCTTTCAATATATAGGCTTTTAGCGTTAAGTTTGGTTCTACATGCATTGTGCTCGGCATATTCTCTTTTTGTTTTCGTATCCTCGTGCTTTCAGTGGCGATCACGGTGGGACCTCTGTCCCTTGATTTTAAGATTAAATTTCTGATCAAAGTTGCTTGTTTTTTTCTTACAGGTACCAATTTTTCAAATGCTAGACTGTTTCAAAGCAAAAATTCAAAGACATCCGATTTGGGCAGAAAAGAGGTAGAGGTCTTAAACACCTTCTATCAAAATTTTGCTATTTATTCTCTGGTTATTTGCTTGCATAGGAGAGTTTGAATGCTTTTTTGCTTCATTTATGCAACTTGAAAATAACCCCACACACCACGTGGTAATTTGAAATAGTAAGGATTTGGTCGTAAAACCCCAACCCTTGAGCAAGACCAACGGTGGATTTCATCACCACCTTGGCTTGAGATACTGCATACATAACCCCGATCGCAACTATTGCTAGACATAAATCCTGATGAAAGCTGACCAAGTGTAGTTGGGGTGATTCCCAGTGCATGAGGATAAGTCTTCTATGGTAGGTGTCATAAACAGAGCGATTCCCCTTTTGTACCGCATATGTTCCACGTACCATCTGCTCTCACGTACTAATAGTTTCCCTCACGTAAGGGCGGGTATATAGAGAGGTTGGTATATCGTTCTGGCAATGGTATATCGAAGGGGCGACCATTTTTTGGGAGTCATAAGAGCCATCATTTTGCATTTAAACGTTCTTTCCAAAAGCTTTCAAACAAACATCAAAACACACCAAATCAGATTCTAGGGCACACTTTTAATATTTAAATGAGATAACCATTGTGTTGATTGTGTGTTTCCTTTCTGTTTAAGTGTAGCATAAAAAAATCCTAAAAGAAGATAAAAATCTATGCATCTTTAGGTAAACATCACCATGGTGTACACCCGTAGCTGAGCCCAATCATGGGCAAGCGCTGCAAAGAGTGTACAAAGGGGGGCAAGTCGCCTCCGATATAGTCTTGAGGACTTAGTCATCCTGCCTTGGTGGCATGGCACCCAAGATAGTCCACATCATGCCATAACAGAATAGGATTATAGAGGCACCTCTTTGAGGGGCACCCCCACTCAGCATAGAGCCTTTCAAGAGGAGAACCTACACGTAGCACTCAACATAGACAGGAGACCTCCCTTAGAAGCTCATTATGGGTGGCCTAGTGATGAAGTGCTAGAGCAACAGAGGGTCCAGAAGGAAGAGCAACATGATTTCATCATCCCTCCTCTACCCCATATTGTTGTTAGAAACACTAGACAATATCTAGAGTATCAGGCTCTTCAGATAGGGTAAGACAATTTTGCCCGCACCTTTTATGCATACAAAAGAGAGTGCGAGGAAGACCACTACGTTCCTCAAGAGAAGTACATAGTGCAAGAATGATGCACCTCCGCACCCGCTATGTATCAGGATCACCCATTAAGGCCGAAGCCTCAGGTAATTGTTGCTAAACTTGATAGAGGGAAGCAATCCATAGGGATATCGAATGACCATGATCGAGATAGACATGTGGGAGAGGCATCTAGGTTTCCTAAAAAAGAGACGGTAGAACAAATTGACTTGGAATTTGATAGACATGTCGCCCACCAAGCGCAAATCATGCAGCTCAGGCAAGATCAACAATGGTTAGAGCATCTGTACTGCCTTAGCAAAGAGCGCATTCAGTGTCAGACAGCCCAATTGCTTCATAATAATGTGCCTGAGAAGGTCCCAACCCCTCGCACGCATAAATTAGAAGTGTATGAGAGGCATAACCCCTTGGTGCGAGACAAGTCTTCGTGACCTCGTCAAGAACTGCCTCCAAGACCTCCTAGACCTGATCGGGAGGCCACTCCCAGAAATAATGATGGGCACCCTCCACGGGCACCCACCCATGTTTATAGGTCTCATCCAGGCACTCCTCAAGAAGCTTATGAGGAGTATGAACAAGAAGAAGAGCGGGGTAAAATGCCCTACCAAGGCAGAAGGGTTGCTATCTAGCCACCCCTCCATAGGCCTCAAGTTCCCCGTAACCCCTAGCGGGAACAAACTAAGGAGGAAGAGATCAAATCCTCTGATGCATATAAAGTGCTACTAGAGCGCTTAGAGTCTATGGAGATCAAGACTTCTGGGCCCCAAAAGCCCACTTTACGCCAACTCCATAGTCATCCTATCAATCCGTTAGTGTCGGCACCTCCATACCCTGAACACTTTAAACTGCCCTAGTTGGCACTCTTTAGAGGGGAGGAGGATGCCCAAGAGCATGTGACTAGATTCTTGAGCCAGTGCTTTGGAATTCAAGATAACGATGCTTTGTTATTAAGAACATTTATAACCACATTTGCAGGCCCTGCCTCGGATTGGTTCACTCAGTTTCCAAAACATAGCATCAGTAACTTGGATCAACTAGTGGACGCGTTCCTCAAAAGCTTAACCTTCAACACCAATAAAAAGGTGTCATTAAGTGACCTAGCTAGCCTCAGGAAGTATGAGGAAGAGACCATGGTGGCATATGGGAACCGGTGGTGGACGTTACTTTCAAAGCTGCCCTACCTCCCTCCCATGTCCGACCTGACTCAGATGTTCTCAAAGAGTTGTTTGAGATCGATCTCTATGCTATTGTAGCTGCAGAAATATGCCACTTTAGAAGAAGCTCTAGCACAAGCCAGAATCATTGAGGAGATCAATATACAAGATGGTGAGATCACAAAACCTAAGAAGAAATAATGGACCAAGAACACTAAAATAGGGACCACGCAACAGAAACCCGCTGCGGTCAATCAGGTTGCTATCAACATCCCTAAGCCTGCACAAGCAACATAACCTCAAAAGGCTAACTATCAGGTGGTGCCTCCTAAAAATTATGATAGAGAAAACTAGAGGCAGGAACAAAATCAGCAGCGTCACCCTAGGCGACAATTTACACCTTACACAAAGTCCAGAGACTCCCTGTTTGATCGCTTGTCAGTGGCAAACTTGATCAACTTGCCAGAGATTCAAACTATAGAACCCAATGCATCGAAGCCTAAGGGGTATCGAGAGGACTTGTACTGTAGGTTCCACAGGCATAAGGGACATGATCTTAATGCATGTTGGAAGTTCAAAGGTTTGGTACAAGACCTAATAGACAACAAGACATTGGTGGTGGACAACCCCATAGCACCAAATAACCAACATATGGGAGTCTTCAGAGACCCCTTGCTTGCCCATGATGAGCAGGAAAAACCCCTTCAAGTCAATGAGGTGCAACAAAATTTCCCTATGTAGGGGTATGTAGGGATGATAAGCATAGTGACTAGGAAAAAGAGGTATCAAGGAGCTGCCCCTGCGACGGCCACTGGAGAAGTTCCATCGATGTCACAACCCCAATAGCACCCTACGCAACTTCCCCTGCCTAGTGTTGCAGGCCAAACAAGGTGAATGGTTTCCTATTTTTGTCACATGCCCATGCATTTAATTATCAACCCAGGGAGCTTCATAAACTTGCGAAGAGTCAGAATTAGGTTACTACAATACCACTGGAGGTGAATCTGATAATCCTACGTTGGGGGGTGTTCTTGATATGGTTGTCAATCATTCCCGCACTCCTCAATAAATTACATAAGAAGAACATAATTAAATCTACAGAAATAAATCATGTACATATTTTTGAAAATAAACCTACTACAATTACTGGAACTAGCAAACTGATGAACGTTCCTATGAAAGCAATAAACTAATTAAAATAAATAAACAACAAAGAAATTGGGAAGAAATATTGGCTTGGAGTGGGCCCAGGCTCCAGTAGCTTCTTCCCGATCGAACACGTGCTTTAGAACTTCTGGAACTGGAATATATTTATCAACGTATTACAATCTATCTTCTGTAATTCAAAATGGATCTTTATTAATTATTTCTATATATTCTTAGAACGATCTACGTGTGTTTATATAACACACCCATAGAACTTCTATTACAGAAGTGGTTACAATAGTCGATTCTTCCCAGACTAAATTAGAACAGTCTGGCAAATGCAATCGACGTCTGGCATTCTGTTCTGAAGGTGGCATGTTCATTTCGGTTCGTGCTTTGTTGGCATCGGTAAGACATTTGGATACATTGGTGCTATCTCCAATTTAGCTCTACATGATGTAGAGCTAGAACTGCACCAGCTGATGCCGTCCACGTCGTTCAACTCTGGTCAACGGGCAAAGAATCAGTGGCACCTTTCGGTTGTAGGGAGGCGCTTGCCTCCTATTAGCACCTTCTGGCTGTGGAGAGGCACTTGCCTTCTATTAGTGCCTTCCGGTTGTGGGGAGGCGCTTGCCTTCTATTGGCACCTTTCGACTACCAGAAGGTGCTTGTCTTTGGTTGGCACCTTTCGGTTGTAGGGAGGTGCTTGTCTTTGGTTGGCGCCTTTCGGTTGTAGGGAGGCGCTTGTCTTTGGTTGGCACCTTTCGGTTGCAGGGAGGCGCTTGCATTCAGTTGGTGCCTTTCGACTGTAGGGAGGCGCTCGTATTCAGTTGGCGCCTTTCGACTGTGGGGAGGTGCTCGTATTCAGTTGGCGCCTTCCTACTACAGGGAGGCGCTCATCTTTGGTTTGGCGCCTTCTAATTGTAGGGAGGCGCTTGTTCCCTTGGTGCCTTCCGGTTGCAGGGAGGCACCTATGTTCTCTACATTGACCCCCGATGAAATAAAGTGCTAGGTCCATCAAAAGACCTCGACCATTCCAAATCTAACTAAATCAACTGCAATTCCACAAAACATACTAAAAGCACACAAATTAGATAACACGCATAATTATATCAAATATCTATATAATCATTCATAAAAGTATGCAATCCTTATTATACAGCCGCATATTGATCAAAGAAATATGTACAAAATATGAGCATTTTTGGTGCTCATCATCCCCCCATGCCTAACATATGCCACGCCCTCGTGGCATCCAAACTGTAGGTAGCCCTCTGACTTTTCATCGTTGCCATCTCTTGGAGGATTCGGCTGCCCCTGTGGCCCGAGTCTATCTTTTTGTGTCGGCATTTGAAGGTGTGGTTTGCCTTTGCCTATGGGAAACTATGGCTGTCAATTGTCCCCTTCTTGTTCTGGCCACTACTGGTGGTGGTCTAGCTAGCGTTGTTCCTGTCGATTGAAATGCAGCTTCGGTAGCTTGCCAGAGGTCGACGTCTGGAGGTCTGACCTCTGCCAGAGGGATATCTAAGTTATCCCCTCTGGAAGGCACTACTTGGGCCTTGTATAATCCGGCCACTTCAGGGGTAAGCCCTGCATTCTCCTTTGCAATTGCAGTGGCCTCCAATTGTGGGCCATATACTCCCCACCATTCCAAGTACCTCCTCATCATGGAAGGCCACCCTCGGGATGAACCATAGATGTCCCAAAACTGGTTGTCTTCTACCGGATTGATGTAGATGCTAGAATCTCCTTTTACCCTCGAGGATGCCTTCCTGGCCTCCTTGGCTGCTTTCATTTCGTTGCATAGCTACTCAAAATATTTTTACCTTTTGACGAATAGCTGCATGTCCCATTCGTCCTCCTCTGACTCGACGAAGGTCACTTTCACCTTCTGTCGAGCCGTCCTGGGCCTCTTTGCCTTGGCCTCTATAGAAAATGTGGTGGCTCAGATCGGGGTCTCTTCTTTCTCCTTTGGGGACTTCTCTTTACTCCGAAGGATCAGCTGTGCTACTATCTCCGGGGGTGATCCTTCATTCTCCTATCTACCTGGTGTCGACCCCTCAGGCTCTTCTCCTTCTTCAAGCCTGGGGAGGTCCTCCGTATCCTCTGGTCTTATCTGCTACTGGAGACCTTTGTCCTGCTCTGTGTCACTCAGGACAATGACAGGGGGCATCGTAGGACTTCTTTCCTTTTCACCCCTAAAAACAAAGGAATCCTCCCCTACCTCCGGGCTGCTCTGTCGGGCATCCAATCGAATCTCCCCTGAAGAGAATACTCGTTTGATGGATGTGGGAGAGTTCGTCGGCACTTCTTCTGCCCAATCAGTCTGAGTGGACGCCTCCTATCTTGCTATTCCTCTATCCTGGAGCATTTTATTTTCCTCCTGCAACTGTCGGACCAGCTACTCGAGCTGAGCGATTTGTCTATCCCTTTCCTCCAATTCCCTTTTATGCTAGTTCTGGAAATCCTCCAAAATCTGTTGTGCCATCCAACAATCGGTTTGCCAGTCGAGCGCCTCCTCCAAGGCCACATCGATCTAGTCGTTACTCCCAGAAGTTCCTTCATTCCATGGGCTCTAGTTCGTTAGTTCTCGAAGGGTTTGGGTGGCAATGTCTATCTCTATGTCACTTTGTCCTTCCTCTATCGAGAAGAATCACTGTAGACATTTCCTCCTGGGAACTAGTTCGTCCTCACCACCAGCGAGTGGCGCTCCTTCCCCCTCATACTCGGGCACTAGGGAATGCCCTCTATCCTCTATGTTTTTGGGCACCGATGACTGCTCTGCTCCTCCTAGAAAATAGGGCAATGCCAATTGCCCGATGTTTGTTATCTCCTCTGTAGGGGATGCTTCGCCTTGCCCTAATTTGGCAACCGCATTGTGTTGCTCTATTTGGCCGCCATCTCCCTCTACGTCGTGGTTTTGTCCTTGTGCTTCTGCATGGCGGACCAATGCCGATATCAGCCCATGGTGGGCTAAGGCGGACGGTGCCCCTTTCTGGTACCGAGCCGCTTCATCTTTCAGAGCACTTGCCAGGTAGAAAGGTATATTTAATTTCCTCCCATGCACTAGGTGATTGAGGAAGTGCACATGATTAAGGTGCAGATGGGTATACTTCCCTGTGCATGTGAAGAATCGAGCAATCTGCTCGAACATCTTCTGCATATTCATGGGGAGACTATTTTTGAGTAACCCCTCCCTGTCTATCTACACATTTTCTCCCGATAGCAGTATTTTGGCGTATAGTTTTAACACTCCGCCCTTGTATGTACATTCCCCTGTGAGAGGCAATCCAGTCGCCTGTGAGATGAACTCAGGGGTGATTGGAATTTCCATCCCTCGTACTTGGGCCACATCACCCCTCAAAGAGGCGGCGAATTCTCTAGCTGCCTCTATGTCTTGGCCTTGACTGACCAGGGTGTAGTATTCGAGCCACCCCTCGGCTTCGAATTGGGTCTTCACAGCCCCTCTAATCCCATCAGTGTCACTGGGTTCATTCTTCTTGATCGCGTGGTTCTTGGACCTTCCTCCCATGGCGCCTTTTGCTGCTGTATTTTTTTCTGTCCTTCCTTCTTCAGGAAGGTGCCTTCTTATAGAAAAGATGCCTAACCCTAGCAGTTATGGAAGGTGCCCTATCATTGGCATGCATTTTCGGCTATGGGGGGTACGATCTCTATGACAGCTATATTTTTTGGTACTGCGTATTTATAAATAATTATATAAAAGATTTGATTTAGTATGCGCATACCTGATTCGGCATTCCAATTGTCATGGTAGCCACTAATTTGCTGACTTGTGACACGAGGGAGGGGTATGGTCATTTGATGTTGCTTATTCGTGCGATGCTTCGTTCCACTCGAGGCATCCGATAGATGTAAATGTTGCATGCAAGAGGCATTCTTTGGTACCTTCCCCATGTGGATGGTGCCCTTCTTTGAACGAATGTGCCTTTCGATGCTACGAGGTGCCTCTGATTGGTGGGAGGCACTTTTGCCTGCATGCGCCTTCCCTATGTGGGGGGGCGCCTCCTTCTGGTTCGTGCCTTCCTGATGTTGGAAGGCGCTCGTCTTGACGAATGTGCCTTCTTGATGTTGGAAGGCATATTCGGTTGGATGAATGCGCCTTCCTGATGTTGGAAGGCGTATTCGGCTGGTTTTTTTTTTTTTTGACTTGGTGCCTTCCTGCCACGGAAGGCGCCTACATATATATATTTATCTTTTTTTTTTTTTTTAGATGGGCGCCTTTCGGGTGTAGTAAGGCGCCTTCTGACTACAGTAAGGCACCTTCTTCTGGATGGGTGCCTTCTGACTATAGTAAGGCACCTTCTTCTGGATGGGCACCTTCTGACTGTTGTAAGGCGCCTTCTTCTGGATGGGCGCCTCTAGGGTGTAGTAAGGCACCTTCTTCTAGATGGGCGCCTTCTGACTGTAGTAAGGCACCTTCTTCTGGATGGGCACCTTTCGGGTGCAGTAAGGCACCTTCTTCTGGATGGGCACCTTTCGGGTGTAGTAAGGCACCTTCTTCTAGACTTGGTGCCTTCTAGATGCAGTAAGGCACCTTCTTCTGGATGGTGATTTGACTGGAAAAAGGGTGATCAAACCTTCCCAGTTTTTCACGCTGCCTAGATTCTACCTACGAGCCGGTGTCAGAATGCTGAGCCGAATCAGGCCTGGTTTCCCAGATACCTATCCCTCATGTTGTCAGGTCCTCCACCTGCAAAAAGAAACCAAAAAAAAGGAAAATAAAGGTAGTTAGATGCGTTCCATTCCTGTTAGGCCCTGGATTAGGATGCCTGTAGCTTGCATGCGGGCGTCGTCCCTACAAAAAAACACACATTAAAAAAAACTATATTAACTAACTAAAAAATTTGGGTGAGCACTTTCATGCCCACCATTTCACCTGTGAGAGTTCGGTCCAGATTTAGCAAGATGGGGTCTCCCCCACGCCTACTCTGGATTCCACCTATAACATTTCGAACGTATTATAGAAGCATAGTCGGTGGCCATTGACTGTGAACATGGTGTTGTTGTCGTCAATTGTCTTAACGTGCACCGCCTTGTTCCTAATGAGCTCTGCCACCTCATACGGCCCCATCCACCTCTGCATAAGTTTGCCCTTCCTTTCCTGGAACCAGGAATCGTACAACAGTACCCATTCCCCTACCTAGAACTTCTTCAGCTTGATGTGGTTATCATGCCACTTCTTTCTCTGCTTCTGTATAATATTTGTCCTTTGCAAAGCATCCAGTCGTATTTCGTCCAGCTGATCTAGCTGGTGAATCCTCTTTTTTTGAGCTTCATCTAAGCTCAAATTTAATTCTGAAGCCGTCCTCAGAGTTTTGATTTCAAACTCGATGGGCATCATCGCATTTTTTCCATAGACCAGTTGGAAAGGTGTGCATCCTGTGGTGGATTTCCACGTGGTGTTGTATGCCCAAACTGCCTCTAGCAACCGTGTGGCCCAATATTTCTTGTGTTGTTGCACGGTTTTGGTCAGGATGTTTTCTATCTCCCTGTTTGTCACTTCTACTTGCCCATTCGCCTGTGGATGGTAGGGCGTGGTTTTATTGTGCCAAACTCTATACTACTCCATCAGCTCCTCAATCAATTTGGAGGTGAATTGGGGCCCTTGGTCTATTGTTATCTCCTGAGGAACCCCAAATCATGTGAAAATATGGGCAAATAAGAAATCGATGACCGTTCTTTCCTTTGAGTCCCTTAATGCCTGCACTTCCACCCATTTGGTGACGTAATCCGTGCAGACCAGAATAAACCTCCTTCCCATCGAAGGTGATTAAATGGTCCCATGAAGTCCATGCCCCATTTATCGAAAGGTTCTAGGTGTACCTGGGGCTACAGGGGCATTTCATCTCGGTGGGTTGGTCTACCCATCCTCTGGCACTCGTCACACTTGCTGGTATATGCAGTCGCGTCCTTGAACAAAGTGGGCCAAAAATACCTAGCCTATAGGATTTTGTAGGCAGTTTGTTTCCCTGCAAAGTGTCCTCCGCATGGCTCATCGTGACATGCCTTGAGCACTTCTAAAAACTCTTGTTCTGCTACGCATCTTCTTATAATTTGGTCCCGTCCTATTTTAAATAGGAGACCATCCATCCAAAGGAATGATGCGCTCTTCTCTATGACCGCCTGCTTTTCTCTGTAGGAGAGAGCAGGTGAGGTCCTTCCGATGGCCAAGTAATTGGCTATGTCTACATACCATGAAGTTTGTTCACTAATAGCGAATAGATGTTCATCCAAAAATTGATCTTCCACTACTTGATGATCTGCTGGTATCAATCTGGACAGAAAATCCATCACGACATTGTCCTTGCCCGATTTATCAACTATAGTGATGTCGAATTCCTGCAATAGCAACAACCATCTGATAATTTTGCCACCAATGGCCGGCTTGCTCATCAGATACCTGATAGCCACGTGGTCCGTATGGACGAAGACCTTGTATCCCGTTATATAGTGACAAAATTTATTTATTGCATGGACAACTACGAGGAATTCTTTTTCTGTCACTGTATAGTTGAGCTCTACTCCCACCAAGTTTTTACTGACATAATAGATGGCATAGAATTCTTCGTCATATTTCTGGTCGAGGACTGCTCCGATCGCACCGTTAGATGCATCGCAGTAAATATGGAACGGTATGGCCCAATTTGGTCCTCTCAATACCGATGTAGATATCAATTTTTCTTTCAGCAATTGGAATGCTTCTTCGCAATCTCCCATCCAATTGAACTCTACGTCCTTAGAAAGTAGGGTGTGTAGTGGTTTGGCAATCTTACTAAATTCGGCGATAAATCGTCGGTAGTACCCAGCTGATCCAAGGAAACTTCTTACCTCCTTCTACGTTCTGGGGCTAGGTAGGTCTCTGATGACCTCGATCTTCCTCTTGTCTAATTTTATTCCTTCTACAGAGAGGTGGTGTCCCAACACAATGCCTTCCTGCATCATCATAAAACATTTTTCATTACTTAGGGACAAATGATTTTCCTTGCTCCTATCGAGCACTCTTTCCAGATTTGTCATTGCCTCCTCGAAGGTTTCTCCATAGGCGATGAAGTCGTCCATGTATACTTCCACCCCATCTCCTATCATATCAGAGAATATGCTAAGCACCACCCTTTGAAAGGTGGTCGATGCGTTGCACAGTCCAAAAGGCAATACCTTATAGGAAAACGTTCCCCATGGATAGGTGAACGTTGTTTTATCTTGATATTGTTCCCCTATTTGGATCTGGTTGCAACCACTGAAACCATCCAGAAAGGAGAAGTATTTTCTTCCTGAGAGTGTGTCCAAGACCTGATCGATGAATGGTAGCGGGAAGTGGTCTTTCTTATTCGCCTTGTTCAATGCCCGGTAGTCCATGTAGATCTGCCATTTCCCATTATTTTTTGGGACCACCACTAATGGTGATACCCATTCACTATCAGAAATTGGATATATGAATTCGGCAGCCAGAAGTTTGTGTAGTTCTTCTCTGACAATGTCTTTCATTGTTGGGTTCATCCTTCTCTATGGTTGTCGACTAGGAGTTGCCTGGTCATCTAAATAAATCTGATGGGTACATATTTCTGGGCTGATGCCATGCATATCTACGTAGTCCCATGCAAATGCTTGCTGGTGTTTTACCAGAAGCTCTTCCAATTTCTCTAGTTGTGTGGGTGTCAACCTGCTATTGACGTTTAATGTCCTCCCTGGCCCAATGTGTATTTTTCGGATGTGCTGATCTTGGGTGCTAGTCAACGATGATCCAGGTGTGGGGGTGGATGATTCTCCATGGAGAAACTCCATGATAGCACCATCCTCGTCCTCTTCTGCCACCTCCTCCAAGGTCATCACTAGCTGGATTATGGACAACTACGTAGTTCCATGCTCGGTGATCTTGGGTTCTTCTGCCGAGTCCATAGACTGAGCTGGCGGTGAAATGGTCAGCCTTTTGATGTTTTGCCCATTGGAGATGGTCATTAGCCCATCTCGAAAGTTGATGTAAGCATCAGCTATTGCCAGCCATGGCCTCCCCAAAATGAGCGGGTAACCGCCTAGCCTGGTCTTGGTTTGCAAAACTAAAAAATCGGCTGGATATTCCCATGCATTGACTATTACGATCACATCTTCCAACATCCCTTCCAGTGACACGGTTGATCGATCGGCTAACTGTAGCACTATCGTGGTTGGCTTTAGGTTCATGAGCCGCAGCCTCTGCATGGTCTCTTGAGGCATCACGTTGATGGCTGCCCCGAGGTCAACCAATGTGTTGGATAGGGAATGTCCTCCAATTTTTATGGTCAGCATTGGGCTTCCTGGATCTACATACTTTGGATGACGTGTTCTACCCATCATTAGATCTACCAGTTTACCCATGACGTTGATAGTCTGGGTAGCTTTTCATCCTGGTATCCTTAGACACATTTCTCTAATTGCCTTGGTGTAAATGGGGACATCTTGAATTGCTTGAAATAATGGGATTGTCATCGTGAGATTCTTCAAGCTCGACAAGATGTCGAATTTTGGTTGTGTTGTTTTTCTTTGTTCCTACAACCGGCTAGGAAATGGAGCCTCCACTCTCTCAAGTGCTTTTCCCTCTTCTACCAGAGGTGTCTCCTCTATTTTTGCCTCCTCTTCTACCAGTGGAGGTGTCTCTACCATTTCTTCCTCCTCTTCTACTAGAGGTGGTGTCTCTACTCCTAGCTGCCTACCTGATCTAAGCTGAATATTGTACATATGATACATCTCACCTTCTACGTTGTATATTGGCTAATTTACTCTGTTGTTCGGGTTTGCTATCGGTTGTGCTAGTAGCTATGCAGGTCTCACTGCTGGAAATGCTGGTAAGTTCTATTGGATGTGAGCAGGAGCTGCATTCTATGGAGTCTGGTTCCACGCATTGTGGCCTCTCCATTGCTACCCAGGATATGGATATGGCATCCATGGCTGCTAATTCGGGAATGCTACTGGGGGTGCGTTCTTCCAGGGTGACGGTCCCCACCACCCCATATTAGGTGGTTGAGGGGGTCCTTGGTGCATGTATGACCCTCCCCCATATGATGGCATTCCAGTTGGTATATTCCCCATGGGGGGCTGTGGCCAACTCTTCCTATTGCCTATAAAGTAGGCCTCCGTGCTCTCAGACACTTCTTGGTTACTGGGCAATTGTGGGCACAATCGAGTTTTATGATTCAGCCTGCAAACTACGCATACTCTGACCTTGTTTTCTGGGCATGCATTCTTTGCGTGCCTTCCTCTACATTTTGGGAAGAAATAGGCTAATGCTACGTCATTTTATTGTTTCTTCTTTTCTAACAGTAGTGTATCCATCTATAGTGCTAGAGATGAGAGCATTTCGTTCTTCAAATCCTCCAGCATGTTGCCTATTTTTGTTTTGGTGACTGAAGCAGTCGCCTTCATGGTCCTGGCGATGATTTTGCCTTGCCTTCTCGAGTAGTTCCGACATAATTTTTGGATGTCGTCCATAGCATGTTGATAGACATCACCTCCAGAGATCATGTTGAGAGCCTCCAGTGACTCATTGGTAAGTCCCTTCAAGAAGATGCTTTTGAGGGACTTATTAGATAGCTTCGAGTGAGGGGACCATTGAATATTAAAGCTGAATCTCTCCCAATACTCCTCGAGAGACTCATCTTCTCTTTGTGTCATGCTCAGGACCTCCTCCATGGAGTCTCTTGCTCTCCCGAAATCTTGATATTGCTCTAGAAAGAGCGTCTTCATCTGGTTCCAGGTGGTGATGTGTTTGTCTCCCAGACCGATGAACCATAGCAGAGCTACATCATCTAATGTAGAAGGAAATAATTTCAACTTTTGCGCATTTTATTTGTAATCCATAGACCTGCACAAAACATCAAACTTGAATAAAAATAGGTCAGGGTCCTCAGTCGGGTGTCCTCTAAAGGATGGGAGGTGAGCAGGGGATATGTTTTTCATTTTGGTATCTCCTACTCCCTCCTCTATTGGGAAACTAAAGCCAGATGAAACTTCATCGTTATCCATTTTTTCGAGAAATGTGGTTTCTAATGCAATGTTTATGGCCTTCCGATCGTTTAAAAAATTTTGAGTCAATGCTCTAAGGTTGTCTGGCGAGATCGTCTGATCCTCCATAGCCTTCCACAACAGGACTTCCTCTAGAGGAGTCCTATTAAACAGGGGATTTATGATGATTCGTTTGTCCCCCTGTTGATGGGATGAGGCAGCGCTTTGCACAAAGTGTGTTTCCTCACTCCAATGGAATTTTGGTAGGTCGGGCGAGTCTAACTCAAATCCAAAATGCTTAGCTGACTCAAGTCCTGATGGATTAGTTCTTATAAAGCACCCGTCAGGTCCTCTTCTTCTCAAAGAACTCATACAAGGTCAGATGGAAGGTTTTAGGGTATTGTAAGTAATCTAATTAAGACGCTTCCTCGACAACGGCGCCAAAATGTTGCGGGCCAAACAAGGTGAATGGTTTCCTATTTTTGTCACATGCCCATGCATTTAATTATCAACCCAGGGAGCTTCGTAAACTTGTGAAGAGTCGGAATTAGGTTACTACAATACCACTGGAGGTGAATCTGCTAATCCTACATTGGGGGGTGTTCTTGAGATGGTTGTCAATCATTCCCGCACTCCTCAATAAATTACGTAAGAAGAACATAATTAAATCTACAGAAATAAATCATGTACATATTTTTGAAAATAAACCTACTGCAATTACTGGAACTAGAAAACTAATGAACGTTCCTATGAAAGCAATAAACTAATTAAAATAAATAAACAACAAAGAAATGGGGAAGAAATACTGGCTTGGAGTGGGCCCAGGCTCCAGCAGATTCTTCCCGATCGAACACGTGCTTTAGAACTTTTGGAACTGGAATATATTTATCAACGTATTACAATCTATCTTCTATAATTCAAAATGGATCTTTATTAATTATTTCTATATATTCTCAGAATGATCTACGTGTGTTTATATAACACACCCATAGAACTTCTATTACAGAAGTGGTTACAACAGTCGATTCTTCCCAGACTAAATTAGAATAGTCTGGCGAATGCAATCGATGTCTGGCATTCTATTCTGAAGGTGGCATGTTTGTTTTGGTTCATGCTTTTCCTGGCATCGGTAAGACGTTTGGATACGTTGGTGCTATCTCCAATTTAGCTCTGCATGATGCAGAGCTGGAACTGCACCAGCCACTGCCATCCACATCGTTCAACTCTGGTCAACAGGCAAAGAATCAGTGGTGCCTTCCGGTTGTAGGGAGGTGCTTGCCTCCTATTAGCACCTTCTAGCTGTGGAGAGGTGCTTGCCTTCTATTAGCACCTTTCAGCTGTGGGGAGGTGCTAGACTTTTGTTGGCGCATTTCGACTGTCGGAAGGCGCTTGTCTTTGGTTGGCACCTTTCGGTTGCAGGGAGGCGCTTGTCTTTGGTTGGCGCCTTCCGGTTGTAGGGAGGCGCTTGTCTTTGGTTGGTGCCTTCCGGTTGCAGTGAGGTGCTTGCATTCAGTTGGCACCTTCTAACTGCAGGGAGGCACTCGTATTCAGTTGGCACCTTTCGACTACGAGGAGGCGCTCGTATTCAGTTGGCGCCTTCTGACTGTAGGGAGGCACTCGTATTTGGTTTGGCACCTTTCGATTGCAGGGAGGTGCTTGTTCCCTTGGTGCCTTTCGATTGTAGGGAGGTGCCTATGTTCTCTACATTGACCCTCAATGAAATAAAGTGCCAGGTCCATCAAAAGACCTTGACCGTTCCAAATCTAACTAAATCAACTGCAATTCCACAAAACATACTAAAAGCACACAAATTAGATAACACGCATAATTATATCAAATATCTATATAATCATTCATAAAAGTATGCAATCCTTAGTATACAGCCACATATTGATCAAAGAAATATGTACAAAATATGAGCATTTCTGGTGCTCATCACCTAGACCAGTGGCCATGATTCGGACTAGACTTACCCAAATTCTAAGGACCACGTCGACTAGGCTCTCCATATATGAGATCATTCAATAATCAACACCCCATCGGGAGGCTCTAATGGAGATTTTAAAAGCCATCGAGTTGCAGCCCCATGAAGCAAATTCTTTCAACAACTTTGTGGGACATGTAAAACAATGTACAAAACTAGTCAGCACCTTTAGAGAAGATGAATTGAAATCAATGACTGGTGATGTGGCGGATCCACCCCTACATGTCATTGTGCGGGTCAATGGGATTCCATATAAAATGGTGTTGGTGGACACTGGCTCATCTAGTAATATCATCACAACAGTAGCATTGAAACATCTGAAGTTGCCGACATCTCACATCGTGGCCTCCACCTATACTCTTTGAGCATTCAATGATGCAATATGCTCGATGGTTGGTACAATTGTCCTACCCATCCAAGTGGGACAAAATACTATTCATACATTGTGCCACATCTTAGAAGGTGAGATGGCTTATAATATCTTGTTGGGCCGGCCTTGGATCAGGGATATGAAGTGTGTCCCTTCAATAGCTCATCAGTGTCTAAAGTATACATTTGAAGGATAGGTGCATGTAGTCCCGACAGACTTAGAGCCCTTCAAGTACTGCAATACGATGCAATTCATGTCGCAATCGACCCTCCCATCAACACATTTGGATTTTCAATTGAATCCATCTAACCAGGGTTTGATTCTGTAGGCATCCCCATTGCCGAGTCCATCGAATCCCCATCCGGGTCCATATTCCTCATCTGGCCCTTCCACAACGATGCCACCTATGGGGGCCACACCAAAGGACAAGGGAAAGAAACCCCTAGAAGAGGAACCACCCCTAGTCTCAACCATCTCTATAGAAGAGATGCCTAGCTGAATGGAAGTCGAGATGCCTAGTTCACCCCAAATGGAGTGGACTCAGGAAGGACTCCCATTCGCTCCCCCTCAATCACCAATGGTCACTGTTGAGATGGCCAACACGGGCCTGGGGGAGTATCTAGTGAGGAAAATTGTAGCAACACCCACACTTGAGTCCATGCAGGACATGGGGAGGCCTCGACTCCCCATCGGCTCTGTGGTTCCTTTAGGCTACCCACCCAATCAGACAAACTTTGTTTATGGGGGCCTGGATAATGGTGTTGAAACTTGTATGCAAGAAGATGAAGATGAAGAGCCCTTTGTAGAGGATGTCAACTATTTTTCCAACCCAAAATTTGCATTGAGATATCTTGGCCAATGCAATTGGCATGGATATGGGTTGGGCAGGTATGAGCAAGGAGTGCATGTTCTTTGCCAACCGAGATATCAAATGTCGTATGACAAGTTAGGAGTAGGGTTCAACCACCCCTTGCCCCTAGACATCTTGGTAGAGAAAATGCAAGGCCTAAGGATAGGCAACAAGGATGGGTTGGCATTAGATCCATATGCCAATCCTAACACAACATATACATTGGGAGATTATCTCCCATTGCTAAAAACCAACCTTGTTGACCATAACAACCCTTTCCCTTCAACCGAATAGGGATAAAATTCAAGGACTCACCTACAAGAGGG
>JAQPPZ010006870.1:0-11710 GCA_028583015.1 Wollemia nobilis
AAAAGGGTAGGTTTTCTATCCTTGTACTCCTTTTTTGGGTATTAGCTCTAAGCACCATATTTTGCAAGGTATTACAAACATTGTTAACAGATCTACTATGTGATCCCATCACCAATTACATACTTGTTCTTATATTGAGCTTTCTTGGTCCTATCTTCTTTCTTAGCTTGAATTGACCTCTTCGAATAAGGGTTTGCTCTACCCTTCTTGCCAAATCTATTACTTGGTCAAAATAGGTAATGATTGTTGTTTCCAATTCATATGATATTTTCTCTTGTAAATTTCCAATAAATATCTCTAGAATGTCTCGAGGAGGTAAAGTCTATCTCATTCATCCAACTAAACTTCTACAATGAGACAAAAATTCTATAAAAAAGTCATATTTTCCTTGCTTCAACATATAAACATATTTCATAGTCGCATTTTTCCCAACATAAGCTCTGAATTGTTGAAAAAACTATTATGTTGTCTCTTCAAAATTCCTCAAATAATGATGAGGTAATTGATAATACTATTCTAATGCCATACCACCAAGGCTCTTATGGAACTTCTTTAGTAATAACATGTTATAATATATAATATCAGTTCATGTTGTCCTAAACATCCTCAAATGTTCAATTGGATCCTCTATTCCCTTATAAATAGGTAAAATCAACATTGGAAAATACTTAGGGTAGGGCCTAGAAGCGACAATAGGGTCTAAGGGTTGATTGCACATTTCTTTATAGTTGTAGGTGAAACTTGGAGGTTGAATCATATCCACTCTTGAGACCAATTGTTTCATCACATTTATCAAACTTTGAACCTCGAGATTGTTATTGTGTAATATCCCTAAGTTCTCTAAAGGAGGGTTATAGGTAGGTTGTTGAAAAGGAACTTAGCCAATTTTGGAGGTATTAAAATTGTTATTGTATGGATTATGATATGTGGTATCTTGATGTGGAGGATAACTGACATTTGGTGGAACAAAAGCATGAATGTTGAGATGAGCAAAATGAGGAGGAAATTGAGCATAATCTTGAGATGCACTACTAGTTGGAGGAATTCATGGAATTCTTCCAATGTTGGTGGTTACAATAGTAACATATGTTGGTTTATGAAAAGGATTAATATAATGTGAAGATTCAAACAATGGATTAATTTGAACATTTCAAGGAGAAATTCTTAGAGGAAGAGATGTCCCAAACTCTTCAAGTTGGGCCTCCCCATCCATGGCCTTAACCAATGTATCCTTATGATGTTTCATGAAATTCTAGATATGATCATATGATTTGAAGGTGAGGTGTCCATTAGACGCCTCAAGAGGATCAAGGTCATCACTAGTTTCTATATGTTCTTCCTCTTCTATATTGGGATTCTCCCTATTAATTTGATCATCTTCTTAGGGAATTGATCAGATTCTAAAAGCTCTCACTTGCTTCTAAGGTTGGGATCCATTACGAGAAATAGAAATAAAAGAGGAGAAAATGGAAGATCTAAAAACTAGCAAAAAACACACAAAAGACTCTTAAGATGTTTTTAATGTTTTTGAATTCTAAGCAAACAAATTTAGTGGTCTTGCTTAAAGTTAAAAAAAAAAAAAAGGAAGAGTCTTCCTAATTTGTTCACTAAATATATGTTTTCACGTCAGGTTCACCAAATATGTAGAGGGTAAAATTGTCCTACCGCATATGATTATCGGTTGGATCTACTAGGTGCCGAGGTGACCGTAGGGGTGTGTTATATTATCTACACTCGAGGGCTTTGGGATAGAAGGGTTCACCAATAATGATTTAATGACTCTCTCCAAGTCCAAGGATGGAATTTTTAGTATGTAAATTGATCAAACACCTATAATTGGCTTTCTAAAATCTAAGCTATGGAAATTGAAAGAACAATGTAAAACAAACAATGATGAAAGAAGACAAGAAACTAATCCTAGTATGATTTTTGATTTTTAAATTATGACTAAACCCTAACTTGTAATAAAATAGATCTTTCTCTTTTCAACAAGGGTTTAAGAGAATGCATAAACAGACTTAACCCTAGAATGCAAGCTATATGTTTTTTCTCTTTTGGATGCCTAGAAATAAAATCAAAATATTTTTTATTTATGACTTAGACCTAGAATAGAAAATGGGAAGAGAGCAAAAAAAAAATAGCCTAATAATTTTAGTTAGAGCACTTATCTAATTTGGTGGTTGACCTTAGCTTTTAACTTGCATATAGATATATCTAACTTCACAACCTGCAAAATAGCTTCACAAAACCCTAGAAATTTGATCAGTGTTTGGGGACCTTCTTAGGCTATTGTGTGACTGAGCTTGGAGGTACAACATTCAAGCACCCTTGGTCTTTCTAGTTGACCATTCATAAACAAAAGTGATTATTGAATTTTTTGGGAATAAACAAGACAAGATACAATGAAATAAAATAGTGCAAAAAATAGAATGCAAATAGCAATATTATGTCCTATATGAAACATGCAAACATAGATTGAGGGTTAAAGGGTAAAAATTTACCCCCAAAATTTATGAATCTAAAAGTGTACCTCGTAAGGGGTGGTAGCAACTTCATATCTATCAAAATCATACCCTATATGTATGGGGTACAATTTTGCAGCAAAAGTGCAAGAGCGATTTATTAATGTAAAACAAAAAAAATAAAATGCATAATTAATTATTTATGAATATTAAAATACAAGAAGAAACTTGGTAGCAGTGAAATAACAATCAAAAGGATGAAGACCTCCACAAAATGGTAGACTCCTCAAGGCTCCAACACTTATCCACCAAGAACAACAAATGAAAGCAAAGCAATAGAAGAATACTTGATCTTGTTAGGAGAATTCATCAAAAAGCCAAAAATCACTTAGCACTTCTAGCAAAAGATCACTTCTAGAATCACTTAGGAGAAAAAGATGATCCAAACCCTCTATTTATAAGAGGTTTTGAGCATAAAATGGTAGTAAGATGAAAAGACAAACCTAAGGGAGGGTTGACATCCTGAAGGTCAGCTCAAAAGTTGGGTTTTCTAACAAAAAACCCTAACTTGCCAAAATTGGACCTTGTACTAGGTGACCGTGATTTTGGTAAAACTAAGGAAAAAGAAAAAGGGAAGAGGGAAGAGAGGCCCAAAGTTGTATTTTGACAAGTTTGAGGGTCTCTCTGAGGCTCTAGGAAAAATGACTTACTTGGGTGGGTCAATTTTCCATGTCTACAAGTACTATTATACATACAATGGTAAGACATGTTAACATCAAATATATCACCTTGTTTGATTAATTTAAGTATATAAAAAATAAAGAGCATAATCTACAAAGAAGGATAAAAACTACAAGAACTATCTATGTATGTTGTTCAGTTTGGCATCTATATTAGACTAGCATGGGTTGAAAGCAATCCAAATAAAACTTCTCTTCTAGGAATATTTAGTGGAAATCAAAGATAAATGCCTCTAAAAATAGCTTGGGTTCTAACTATATATAGATCTCAATGATTAATTTTATAAAAATCTAATATTTATTGAGTGATAAGGCATCACATTCATTGCATTTTTTGCTTAAAAAATCTAAATGATCGATACATATAACCATTGTTCTCATTAAATAAAATACAAATATTAAAGATAATGCACATGTAATAATTAAAAAAATAAAGCTATAAGATAAATAAATAAAAATAAACACCTATAATACATATAATCTCAACAAATTTCAACCTCTGTGAATAGCTACCATAAATCATAATCGCACTATGATATAAGATACATAATTAGCCTATATTATATCTTTTTATACATATATGCTACCACATCTTATATGTTTGAACTCATTAGTAAGGTTTAATAATGGATGTTAAAAAACTTAACTAAATTGAACTATTTCTTAGAAATTGTCTTCAATGAGAAACCATCTATTTTTTCCACAAAGAATAGTGAAAAAGTAACTTTTGAAAAAATAAAAATAAAAATAATTCAAAAATAATAAATCAAATAGTAATTTTTAATTTATTTTATGTCTAAGAGTGTGATCCGAAACCGAGTGCAATTCAAAAGCAAGTGTGAGACAAAATCAAGTGCAATCCATAAGTGAGAGTGAGCCAAGATTAAGTAGGAAGCATGAGCAAGAAGTAATAAGTAGAAAGCAAGAAATTTTATGGGGATCTAGGGTTTTGCTCTGCAACTCATCCTGAGGAGCCGAGCCGACTTTGCATTCATCATTTGCATGTGTGTTTTTTGGCCTCGTCACAGTGCTGCATGTGCCAGTGGATGGGATCTGTTACTTTGTCCTTCCATTATTGATCCGCCTTGGGAAAAATTACTGTGTTTTTTTTAATGTCACATTTGGTTCCTCCTGGTTCATCATCTGGTGAAGCCGATGGAGAAAAGGATGGCGGGCAAGCAACCTCGAAAGTTCATTCCCATGGTGTTCCACAAGGTAATGTGCCAGACATTTCTATTCCCCTCGATAGTTTCAATAAAGCTTAAAATCACGGACCCAGTTCGAAGATACATGGTTCGCGATGATATTACTTTCTGTGCAACCAAGTATGGGGGCCCAGATATCGTTTTCTTGCAAGAAGTTAAAATCACCGAGTTCCAATTGCAGTGTGCTTGTGCGCTCATTTACCCTAATAGTCAACTTTTTTCCACCAAGCACCCTCCCGGTCGTGGTGGTGCTGTTATTCTCCTGGCCAATAGATGGCATGGGAATTTTGTTGATTGGGGGTTGACCCTTCTAACCAAGTTGTTTGGATTTTTCTTGAAGTTGACGGAATGTCCTTTGGAATTTTAAATGTATATGCCTCCAATAGTGCTCCGAAGCGCTGTTTGCTTTGGAAATGGTGTGCCTTTTTCTTTACCTCCTGTAGTTTGGATCGTCTGTGGAGATTTTAATATGGTTGAGCGTACTTTTGATAAAATTTGGGGTCTAAACCACAGGTGGGCCCTTGGTGAGCATGAAGCCTGGTTTTTTATGAAAAAAAATATGTTTGTCTAACCCTAATTCCCTGTCTTTCTCCTCGCTTCTTTTGATGAGCACCTTTGGTTTACCTCGGAATAACTTTCAAGTTGGGCGGGCAAGGATTCTCAAACGTTTAGATAGAGCTATGTTGTCGACCATACCCAGCTTTTATTTTCATCGAAAGCATGGAGATGCTCCAGTTGTGGAGGTTATTGTCGGTACTATTGGGTCTGATCATTCCCCAATTATGTTCACTGTTTTATCTTCTCGTGGTACCTGCTCAGGGTATTAAGTCTCGCTTTTTCTTAACACATCCTTTCTTCAACATTCTTCCATGATGTGTCATATTCAGAGAGTCTAGAATTTGGGGGACAGACCTGTTGGTGAAGAAGGATGGATTGAGTGGTGGAATGATGCTATATCCCGAACCACAACCCTTCTTCGCAGTTTGGGCAAGAAAGTTGCTCAGTTTAGAAAATATTCTTTGCTTGCTTTACGCACTGAACTGACAAAAGCCTCTTGTAGGCTTGAAGCCAACCCTCTCTGTCCTGTTTTGCAGGGGCATGCTGCTCAGGTTCGTCATGAGCTCAAGGTGGCAGAGCTCTATGAAGCTAAAGGTGCTCAGATCAAGGCCCGCTTACATTGGCTTAAAATTGGGGACAGAGTTTCTAAGGAATTCTTCCAAAAGTTACGTCCTCCTCGCAATGCCACTAAATTCAAAGCTATTGTGGACAATGGTATTCGCCATACCTCTCTACCCAATATTGCTGACATTTTTGTTAAGCATTACACTCAAGTTTTTGCTGCTCAGTCTTCTTCTCCAGAGAGGGATGAAGCTCTCAAGCTTTGCATGGATGTTGTCCCTAACAAACTCTCTCGTAGCTCAAAGAGAGGAGTGTGAAAAGTATTTGTCTGTTGATGACCTTGCCTCAACATTAACTCAAATGGCCAATGAGAAGGCCCCAGGCTTGGATGGATTTCCTTGTGAATTCTACAAGGCATGTTGGGACTTTGTTGGTTCTGATTTACACAAAGTCTACCTTGAAGCCATGCACAGTGGCTCTCTTGGAGCAATTTTGAACCGAGGTAATATCAAGTTCATTCCAAAACAAGGGGATCCTGAATGTATAACAAATTGGAGGCCAATTACCCTGCTCAATGTCAGCTATAAGATTATTGCCAAAGCCCTGGCTCTGAAACTCCGGCCCCTGTTGCCTCTTATTGTTAGGCCGGAGCAAACATGATTTATTAAAGGCAGATATATCTTGGATAATGTCATTGCAGTTTGGGAAGGTATGGAATGGGCTAGGCGGTCTGGTCAGCAAGCCCTCTTCTTGAAAATTGATTTTGAAAAGGCCTATGATAGAATTGAATGGAACTTCATTCTTTCCATGTTACAGTCTTTAGGGTTTGGGCCTGTGTTTGTTCAATCTGTCAATATTCTTTTTCAGGATGCTTCGACTGTTTTATCTTTGAATAATCATCAAACTAGGCCAATCGGTTTGTTCAGATCTGTTCGGCAAGGTTGTCCCTTGGCTCCTTCTCTGTATATCCTTGCTGCTGAAGCCTTTGGATATTTGCTTGCTAGGCATGCTTCTTTGGGCCAAATTAAGGGTATTTCTCTCCCTGATAACCAAGGTCAGCTCATTAATGGTCACTTTGTTGATGACTCTTTTCTCACTCTTTTAGAGGAGGAACACTCAGTGAAGGAAGCACTCAGATGTTTGGAAGTTTTTTGTCGTGCCTCTGGTTCTAGTATTCAGTGGAGAAAAACTTCTTGTTATCGGCAGTCCCCTACCCCCACTCCCTCCTTGGCTAGAACAGTTTCAATGGCATTGGATTTTTCCAGGAGAAGTGTTCAAATTTCTAGGGATCCCTTTTGCCTTTTATGGTTCCCCTGCTCAGTTATGGAACTATGTTCTGCAGAAAGTTGAGAAAAAGCTTGAGTATTGGATTACTAAAAAGATGTCTCCGGCAGGAAAATTCTAGATTTGTTCTAAGGTCCTTGCCTCTACTCATGTGTATTACTCTTCTTGTTGGGTCCCTTCACAAGCATGCTACCTTAAGCTTGAAAGACTATTGAGGAATTTTTTGTGGGCAAACTCACCGAGAAGAAAGGTTTTCACCGGGTTGCTTGGGATATGTGTTATTTACCTAAAGCTTCAAGAGGAATGGGCATGGTTGATTGTAAAAGACAAGGCACGGCTCTCTCGTGCCAAATGGATCATACGAGCCCTTAAAGGCTCGGAGGCCTGGAAAATCCTCATCGAACATTGTATTTCTTCAGGGCTGCCTTTGAACAAACAAGCCTGGAGAGGAATTGACCTCCCTTCCCTAATTGAAATGCCAGCCTTTGTGAAAATATCTCGGTTCTTTTGTGATTAAAAGTATTTGGAAATCATGGCAGCAATTCACTCCTTGGCTTAAGTGGAAAGGGAATAGAGGCCATAAAGGACTGTCCATCAATTCTTTAAACATCTGGTGGTCTTCGATGATTAACATTCAGGGAACTCCTCTTGCTCAGGTCCCGTGGATTCATGCCCAAAAGTTTTTTAAAAAAGGTATATCTACAGTTTCTGATTTTTATTCTCAAACCTCGAGGGATTGGATCCCTTGGCCACTTTTTAAACAACAATTTCAGTTGAGCACTGGTGACAAGCTCACTTATGACTCAATAATTGACATTATCCCCTTTTCCATGTGGCACAAGTGTGGGCAACACTCTCAGAGGCCATGGTGGAAAGATTGGTCCTGGTTTTCGGATATACCATTGTTGAATTACTCACCTAAATTGGGTTACAAGTGGCTCTCCCCAATGTTGCCAATGGTCCCTAGACTTAATGATAAATGGGGAGATCCAATGGCGGTTTCTCGGTTGGAAGGCTCGATTTCGTATAGTTTGGTCTTCTTTTCTTGAGCCAAAACAATCATTTTTTGCTTGGAGCCTTCTCTTTCAAAGTTTACCCTTAGGAGACAGACTCGGGCACTTGGGAGTTGCAAACCCTAAATGTGCATTCTCGTAATGAGGATGAATCTTCTCCTCATATTTTCTGGTTCTGCACAAGAGCAAGGAGTGCCTGGGAATGGGGATGGTCTTTTTTTTCCCAATTCCAGGATGAATCCCTTACATGGCAACAAGCTCTGTTAGGGGATAAGATTAAATTTGTTCTTCCCTTGTCCAAAGTGTGGCACATATTTCGAATTAGTCTTCTTTTTCACATGTGGAAATCTAGAAACAAGATAGTTTTTCAACATCAAAATCCTTCTGATGAATTTTCTCTAGCTGACAAAATAGAGGTGTTTCAAGATACATGGTTCCAGATTTGCAATCAGCAAGCTAAACTTGACATTGAGCAAGTGCACATGAAGGCACTTTTGGATGACTGGAAAAATGCACCATGCTCAGTTAGCAGGGTTTCTCCAAACAACGCACAGCAGACGTCCTGTTCCCGCTCGAGGTCTCATCAACTGCCACGTCTGGTGCATGCACAGGGAGGTTGGGGACATGACAATTTTACCTACAATGATGGATGGAATGCACAACCAATTCAATCACCATCATGTTCTCCACCCGGAGGTGCCTGGGATGAGCTGGTGGAAGTTAATGGTGGCACACAGGATCGTGCCTGGAATGCAGGGGATATAAGTGCACATAATCGCCAGCTTGATAGATCTCGAGGACAGGGCTGGGGAGATTCAAATGTTCATGAGGATCAGGGACACACAGATGGATTACCGCATACCTTGGCCATTCCATGGGACTCCAACGTAGACGTGCAGCCACAAACTTTCTGATTGCATGCAAGTTTCACTGCCTGTTTGATTGATGTTGCCTAGTTTGTAGTGAGCTCTGGTTTGTGGTTTCCCAACCCGTGGTTAGGGTTGGTTTGTTTCTTCCAGGGGTGTGATCATTGCCACCCGCCACTTTTTTTCATGTTAAACTTTATTATTAATATAATTTAGCTTTTCATCAAAAAAAAAAAAAAAAATAAGTAGAAAGCACAAGTAGGAAGTGTGAGTAGGAATAAAGAAGTAGAAAGCAAATTGTGATCAAGGAGCAAGGGCCACTTCTTGTTCCAAATATTAGGAGAAACTAAAAAACTAAAGGAAGTTAGAGTATATTTTAAGTTTACTAGGATATAGTACGTGTTCCAAGATATTATTGTTGTCATTTTGTTCTTATCTTAGTTTGTTAATTTTAGAGGGTTGTGATCCATTCGGTTATACCTACCTCATGATCTATGGCTCATATCACACCTCTTGTTGTACTGTGGATATTTACCCCTTCTCTTTTCTATTATGATCAGATGGTTGATATTGTACACCCTTGCCTATTTAAGCAAGGCTTCTCCATTGAGTAATACAATCAGATTTAGAGCTTCTTATTTCGTGTTTTATTGTGATGCTTTTCAATATTCTTTGATCTTGGGCTTGGAATGTTATTTTGCATTAGCTAACATTCCTTTCATGGTATCAAAGCATTGAGATTGTTGAAAGCATCCATTGAAATCTTTTGCATATTTTTCCCATTTTTGGACATGCAAGATGAAGCTTGTTTGGATCTGCTTTAGGACATCATTTGTGCGTGAGATATGTTGGATTTATCGTTGTGCATTGTATTTCTTCATATCTACTCATGTTGATCTGATTTGTAAGTCTAAGGGACATATATGTGCATCATAAGGACACCGAGAACAAATTTGTTTTTTTTGGCTCCTATGATCATTGCAACACTATTTTTTTGGCCAATTTCTGCTGCCAACACTATTTTTCAATCATTTTCGATAATAAAACACAATTTCAACGGCTAAAACATGTTTCCAACGGCTAGAACATGTTTCCAATGGCTAAAACATGATTTCAGTGGCTAAAACACGTTTCTAGCAGCTAAAACATGATTTCAACAAACGGATTTCAATTTTCTAATAGACAGATTTTGATTTTTTGATAGACATATTTTTAGTAGATTTTGATTTTTCGATGGATGAATTTCTAGCAGATTTCAATTTTTTGGTGGATGGATTTCAATTTTTCGATGGATGGATTTTGATTTTCTGATGGGCAGATTTTGATTTTTTGATGAACAAATTTTGGCATTCCGGGCCTCAAGTTTGGTGGGTCTTTATATTTAATCAATTTTTATTAAATATTTATTTTTCAAAGTTGTAATGGTGTCCAAATTAAATATTTGAGTCTTTTTCCAATTAATTGCATAATCAGAACATTCGGAGTTACTTTTCAAAACTGTAAGAAGCGTTGGATTTGTCTTCTCGAGTCGGATCTCTTCAACTAAATACTCCATCTTTTTGAAGGTCATTTTGGTGGCATCTAACGTATTTTTTTTGGCATCAAGTTTTGGAGCTTTGGAGGTTTTTTTGAATCTTGAAATATTTTTTCCTCCTATTTTGCTCATTTTTCATCCATTCTTGATGAATTTTTTTGCATTGTGAGTAGAATATTGAGGGCTTCAACTTAAAATCATCCTTTGTATCAAAATATCATTGTAAACCTAATTTATAAAGGTATTTTTTGTGGAATATCTCTCATTGTAAGAATACTGAATAAAATCAATTTGGGTGGGGGGTTGTTGTCGATGCAAATTTTTGCACCCTTTGTGTTGTTTGGCTTCCTTTCTTGTGGTGTTTACAAGATGAATTCATTAACTTTAATTGAGCCTCTCACACCACATAATTATCACACATGGATACCACACATGCTAAACCTCCTTGCACAAAAAGGTCTATTACATCTTCTTGAAGAGAAACAACCTGTTTTCACAAAAGAATATGAGATATTTGTTCAAAATAGAAAAATGGATGAAGCAAGGGGATTAATTAACACACATGTCAATGAGATCCTTTGGTTTCACTTAGATGGTTGTATAACTCATTTTTAGTGTTGGGAAAAATTAGAGAATTTATTTGGCAAAGTTGATCAAATAAGGTCTATGCAACTTGATGCAAAATTTACAACTTTATCTCCTGATGATTTCTCCACCATTGTTGACTATCTCATAAAATTCAAAGAGCTCTTGACATAGTTGAAGGAAAGTGGTAAAACTAAAACTGAAGAGGAATGTGTGTATCTTATTTTGGCAAAGTTAGCAATAAGAGAAAAAGTGAAACTATGGCAAATCCCATCCAAGTGGGAGATACTACACCATAAGTGATTATCAAGGATGAAATGATTGACCATGATATAATGGTTCTTAAAACTAAAGGTTTAATATATAAGTTCCATATCTGCTTGTTGTGGTGCACTGGTAAATGCCCTAGGTGCTGGGAGAGGCCGACCCAGGTTCCATTCCCCTTGTCTCCATCCTATAGATATATGGTATAGTAAGGAATGTCCTATGTGCTGGTAGAGGCCGACAAGGCTCCATTCCTCCTATGCCCAACCTATTGAAAGTGGCACCTCTAAAGGGGTGTTTTCCACTATAAATTTATTTTAAATATCTGCTTGTTGTGGTGTAGTGGTAAATGCCCTGGGTGCTGGTAGAGGTCGACCTAGGTTCCATTCCCCTTGTCTCCATCCTATAGATATATGGTATAGTTAGGAATGTCCTATGTGCTAGTAGATACCGACAAGGATCCATTCCTCCTATGCCCAACCTGTTGAAAGTGGCATCTCGAAAGGGGTGTTTTCCACTATAAATTAGTTTTAAAACCCAGGTGTTGTAGGTGAGTTGGAGAGGAGAGGGCAATCCTCCAAAGGAGGTCCCAGGTTCAAATCTCCACCCTACCAAAAAGCTGAATTGGGTATCTAAAA